>VZRR01000320.1:293609-317748 GCA_013398015.1 Oreocharis arfaki
GGTGAGGCGGGCGGGGCCGGGGCGGCTGCGAAGAGCCCGCTCCCCTTCCCGCCAGCGACCCCACGGGGGGCCCGGTTCCGCCCGGTGCGGTGCTGTCCCTCCCTTCCCGCTGTCCCGGGCACGTTCCGCACTTCGCTCCCCTTTCCCTCTCAAAACAGGCAAACCCCGCAGCCGCCTATACCAGCCGGTGCCGTAAAGCGAGGCGCGGGCGGCGCGACAGCCGCGAGGTCCTCTCCAGCGAAGATGGCGGCCGGGGAGTCGAAGTCGGTGCTGTTCGTGTGCCTGGGTGAGCGGGGCGAAGAGCGGCCGCTCCCGCACTGCTCCCGCTCTGTGCCCGCCGCTCCTCGGCCCGGGGCACCGGCGGGGCTGGGGGGGAGCGCGGTGAGGCGAGGGCCGGGACCGGGGGAAGTGCGGCAGGCCCGCCGCGGGGCCGTAGGCTTCCCGCCCTCGGACGGTTCCGCGGGTTTCACTTGTCGGGGAGGGCCAGAGTGGTAGCCAGGAAGGGAGGCAGAAAGTGGAATCCACCTGCGCCTTTTTTGTGATAGGAATAATGAGGAAGTGCTTAGCGTTGAGGGTGGCAGAGCACTGGAAGAGGTTGCTCAGGGTGGTCTTGGAGTCTCCCTCTCTAGAGACATTCCAAACCCACCTGGACGCGTTCCTATGTAACCTCCTCTAGGTGACCCTAGAATCCGGGGGGATCGAACTAGACAATACCCGGAGGTCCCTTCCAACCCTAATAGTTCTGTGATATCAGTAGGAAATACTGAAGGAAGTAAAATCCAGTGTTGACAAACGCGAAGCTTGTGTATGGGGAAGAGCAACACCTAAATAGGCATAAAGCAGCTCTGACCTAAGGCTGCTGCTTGAGGGCAGCACGGTGAGGTGGCTTTGAACAGCTTTCTGGGATGGGTTGTGCAGCGCTTGGCTTCTGGAACAGCAGGATGGGAATGGGGAGCCTGCCCGCGGGTTTGCTGTTGGGAACACCTGGCTTGGTAAAGGGAAAGAAAATCCCAACAAGAACCACTGAAGTTAATGTAACAGACACTGTAAAAAGAGGGAAAGAACGTTAGGACTTAAAGTAAGAGAAAGAGCTTGGTGGGGGCTGATCTGTTATGTTCTAATCGTGAAATTCTTGGTCTGGTATAAAAATGAGTGAAAAGAATAAGACTTTTCTGAAAGGCTACCAAAATGAAGAAATAGGAAACTTCATTTCACTGATATTCTGGATGTTTAAGTTGTAAATCTTATCATATGAAGTCGTAGAAAACAGAAGTGTAGATGGGATCAGAAATCACTTGAATGCTTTTCTGAAGCTTAGGACAGTTAATTACTGGTAAACAAGTTAATCGCAACCAGCAGATAGCTAACTTGACTACATATGTTACAGAGCCATACCCCATTTCGTACATGTTTTCTCTAAACTTCTGGTTTCTTCAGGGGATAAGAAGCTGGATGGCTCTCTGCTCTGATGTAGGAGGGCTGCTAACATTATCTACTTCCTAGCCCATATGATCTTGCCTACATGCTATGAATCCCTGGCATTTTACCAAGTTTGTTGCAAAACCATTAGTTAATGTTTGGGCTTTTCGCTGTCTGTGGGGTTTTTTTGTTGTTGTTGTAATAGGGGACATGCAGATTAATTGAATAGCAAACCAAGAGTTTAGTTTTGTGAAATATGTTCTGAAGTTTACCTTAAAGTAAAATCAACCCCTAATAATAATCCAGGGAAAACATCCTGTAGTAAGGGATTATCACTTGCTGTGTGTTTGGAAGTTAGTGGTCTATACGAATGTTTTTGTATAAAAACATCTTAATTGTTATGAATCCTCCTTCTCAAACGTGATGTTCTGAAGACAGTGGTAATCACTGTCCCTGTGTGCTGAACGGTGAGCCAGTGTGGAAGAAGACCGGCCTGGCTGAACAGGGAGCTCTGGCTGGAACTGAAGGAAGAGACTATGACCTTTGGAAGAAGGGGCAGGCAATGCAGGAGGACTAAAGGATGTCATGGGGTTATGCAGGGAGAAAAATTAGAGGGTCCAAGACCCAGCTAGATCTTAAAGTGGTTACTGCCATAAAAGACAAAAGAAAATATTTCTGTAAATACATCAGCAGCAAAAGGAGGGCTGAGTAGAATCTCTGTCCTTTATTGGATGCAGGAGGAAACAGTGACCAAAGATGAGGAAGAGGCTGAGGTATTTGATGCCTTCTTTGCCTCAGTCTTGAAGGCTAAGACCAGTTGGTCTCTGTGTACCAATGCCCTGAGCTAGAAAACAGGGATGGGGAGCACATTCATAGAACAGAATCACAGATTCACTAAGGTTGGAAAAGACTTCCAAGATCATCACGTCCAACCTTTGACCAAGCACCAATCTGTCAACTAAACCATAGCACTAAGGCCGACATCCAGTTAATTCTTGAGCGCTTCAGGGACAAGGACTCCCTCGCCCTGCTGAGCAACTCCTTTCAATTCTTAACCACTCTTTCAGTGAAAAAATTCCTCCTGATGTCCAACCTGAGCCTCCCCTGTTGGAGCTTGAGTCCATTTACTCTTCTCCTGTTGTGAATGGCCTGGGAAGAGACCAACTCCCACCTGTCTACAGTCTCTTTTCAGGCAGTTGTAGAGAGCAATAAGGTCTCCCTGAGCCTCCTTTTCTGCAGGTTAAACACCAGCTCCCTCATCTGCTTCTCACAGGACTTGTGTTCCAGACCCTTCACCAGCCTTGTTGGCCTTCTCTGGACATGCTCCAGCACCTCAATATCTTGTAGTGAGGGGCCCAGAACTGAATGTAAGATTCAAGGTGTGGCCTCACCAGTGCTGAGTACAAGGGGACAATCACTGCCCTGGTCCTGCTGGCCGCACTATTGCTGATACAGGCCAGGATGCCACTGGCCTTCTTGGCCGCATGGGCACACTGCTGTCAGCTGGCTGTCAACCAGCACCTCCAGGTCCTTTTCTTACAAGCTGCTTTCCAGCCATGTTTCCTGCACTGAGGGAGCTGCTGGAAGTGTTCATCAAGCCGCTTTCAATCATTTACCATCAGTCCTGGTTAAGTGGGGAGGTCCTGGTTGACTGGAGGTTGGCAGATATGACACTCATCTACAGGAAGGTTTGAAAGAATGATGTGGGGAACTGCAGGCTCACCAGCCTGATGTTGGTGTCTGGGAATGTCATGGGGCAGATCATCATGAGGCACAGGACAACCAGGGCATCAGGCCCAGCCAGGATGGGTTTAGGAAAGGCAGGTCTTGCTTGAACAACCTGATCTTGTATGACCAGCTGACCTGCATAGTGGATGAGAGAAAAGCTGTGCATGTTGTCTACCTGGACTTCACTATAACCTTGAACACCATTTGCCACAGCATTCTCCTGGAGAAACTGACTACTTAGGGCTTGGATGGGTGCACTGTTTCCTTCATAAAAAGCTGGATGTGTGGGCCCAAAGTAGTGGTGGATGGATTTACATCCTGCTGGCAGCCAGTTATGGATAGTGGTTCCCCAGGGCTCAGTATTGGGATCAGTCCTGTTTAATGTCTTTATCAATGATCTGGACAAGGGGATTGAGGGCTACTGTAGTCAGTTCACAGACAACACCAAGTTGAGTGGGAGTGTTGATCTGCTGGAGAGTAGAAAGGCTCTGCAGAGGGGTCTAGACAGGCTAGATTGAATCTCGTATCATTGGATTCAACAAGAACAAATGCCAGGGTCTGCCCTTGGGTCACAACAACCCCCTGCAGGGCTACAGACTGGGGTCAGAGTGGCTGGAAATCTGCCCTGTGGAAAAGGACCTGGGGGTGCTGGCTGACCACAGCTGAACGTGAGCCAGAGTGTGCCCAGGTGGCCAAAAAGGCCAATGGCATCTTGGCCTGTATCAGCAATAGTGTGGCCAGCAGGACCAAGGCAGTGATTGTCCCCTTGTACTCAGCACTGGTGAGGCTGCATCTCACCAGTGCTGTGTCCAGTTCTGAGCCCCTCAATCAAGAAGGACATTGAGGTGCTGGAGTGTGTCCAGAGAAGGTCAGCAAAGCTGGTGAAGGGTCTGGAGCACAAGTCTGATGAGGGGTGGCTATGGGAGCTGAGGTTGTGTAGCCTGGAGAAAAGGAGGTTCAGGAGAGACCTTACCACTCTCTGCAATAAGTAAAAAGAGACAAGATGAGAGGAAACGGCTCCAGGTTGCACTAGGGATGGTTTAAATTGGGTATTAGGAAAAATTTCATCCCAAGAGGGTTGTCAAGCATTGTAAGGGGCTACTCAGGGCAATGGTTGAGGCTCTGTAGGTATTTAACAGACATGCAGACATGGTGCTTAACGACATGGGTTAGTGGTGGACTTGGCAGTGCTGGGTTAGCAGTTGGACTTGATCTTCTGGATCTTTTTCAACCTAAACTATACTATGATTTTGTGAAGCAATTTATACATGTGGGTTTGTAAGCCCAAAATGGTGATTTGCACTATAACAAGGTTCTAATGTAGGAGCTCTTTTTAGTGTAAAGTAATATAGTAGTTTATATTAATTATTAAGCCTGAGGAAAGGGTGGACAAGTCAGTACCAATGTTAATAGGAAGGATTTTTTAAATCAAATGTTCTAAATAGCTTTTAAATTTCCTGTTCTGTGTTACTGGATTATGAAAAAAAACCTCAGTGATATGTGGTGGGGAAAGTTAATTGACATGATAAGCACTTCTTTGTTTTCCCAATGAAATATATACTCTTTTCAGTTAATTTTTGGATGCAACTTGTTTCTTCTTCCTGCTTTAAGTTTGCTAAATTTCTTTTTTGGTTATTCTTCAAGAGTGATACTTTTTTCCTCCTAAATTTTGTCGGGAATAATAGCTGAGATTATTGCTGAAAAGAGTACTAAACAGATTTCTAGAACTGCATTTAACTGTAGTGTTCTTTGCTGGTTAATGCAGTACATTAATTTTAAAATATGCCACATCTAGTGAGGATCCCAGAAAGGACAATCCTTCATGAAAAATTCCATTTGCTTTCTACATTGTTTTGAAAGAAACCTGTTACCAGAATATCTCTTGACTGGGTTCTTTGTGATGAAATAAGCATATACTCATTACACAACAAAATACAATCTAGTTAATGTGCATAAATACATTGATGATAAGGGTTTCTCATCACTGAGAAATAATTGAAATACCCAGCAACATATGTAATTGCAGCATATGAAAAGGCACCAGAAAAGATTTTTTTTTTCATTTAAGCAAAGAAATAATTAAAAGTGGAGGTGAATCAAAATGCAGTTTGCTCATTTTACACTTACGTAGCTCATGTAATTAATAGTTGAGCTGCAGAAATGGGCTTAATATGATGCTGCATTATATAAATCAGCCTCTTTCTCTCTGATGACTTCTCCACTCTAACACAACAAGCTGAATGGGCATCTTAGACCAGGCACTGGCTGACTGATCTCCTCCATAGAGAGGAACAGTTGTAAGATGGGTGTACTGTTCAGCAAAGTGGGTTTGGCTTGGTCTTCAGCAGATTAATGCTTGTTGTGAATCACTAAGTATGAGTCTTGTCCCCATGGACCTAGACTGCATAAAATCATTTCTGAAATGGCAGCTAACTTAGTGGGTATGAGGACATTAGATGACATTTACAGAGAGATTTGGGTTTCCTGGTATATTCGTTATATGTGTTTAGATATAGCCAAATACTAGGTTTCATAGGACAAAATACTATTTTTAGCTGCAGAATGAGAAAGCAATAAGTTGGGTAAGACATTGGAGAAGTCATGAAAAGCAGTTGCTGTAATGAGGATTTTTGGCAAGTTGACAAAAAGGAATAATGTCTTTTTTTACAAAGTAGAGAATGTTAGATAAATGTAAGGAAAAGTACCTTTCTTCTATGCAGTATTGGTAATATACCTGTAAGAATACATTGTCTTATTTAACCTCTGTTTAGAAATGATGCAGAAGTGCTAGAGAGTTGAAAGCATGGTTGTAAAAGTAATCTTGGAATTGAAAAACGAGATACATGCTTAAAACATGTTAAGGGTCTGATTGTTGCAACTAGGCGCTTATGTATTGAAAACTTGTGTTTTCCTGATGAACCTTCAGGTTGATTAGAAAAGCATAATGTACCACCAGTTGAATAATTCAGGATAATTATTCTTGCTGCAAGGAAAGTTTTTTGAGACATACACACGTATATATGAATGCAAAGAACAGGGAATCTGAAGTAAAATCAGTGCCTTGAATGGTTCCTCACAAAAGTAATTGAATGCTGAGTGTGACAAGGTGGAAAGATCTAGGGCTTGTGATGGAGTTCTTACAGAAGTTTGAGTACAGAATGGAATAAAGTGACCGGTCAGTTTTAAATGATTGTGAAGGGGACCTGATGAATGATGCAGATGATGCTGGGAAGCATTATTCCGTATTCGGATAAGTGACCATTAATGGAAAGAGAAGTAAAATAAAAACCAAGTTTTCCCATGTGAGAGGATGTGTTGGAGTGAGAATTCCTCTGGACATAGGCCCAGAGGAAAGTCAAAACACAGGGATTGAATTGAAACCTTTGGATAAGTTGAGATACATGAAGTCACATTAAAGTGAAATAGAAATACAGATTTTTAACCTTTAGTAGAAATATATGTTAAGTGCCTTAAACGTTGAAAAGCTGCAGCAGAGACCTTAAACATAGTTTGTATTGCAGCAGTTTTACCCTTTCACAGAACTTCTTTACTTTAAACAAAGCATAGATGGAGTTGTACTGTTCACATTTTTCGGATAGAGTGTTCACATAAACAATAAGAGCTGATAGAAATTGTATACGCAAATCTATGTAATACCTATGTAAGACTTACGATCATTAGAATTAGAGTAGGATAGGTTAAAGAAAAGAAAACTAGAATCGTGTGTTAACTCTATTGGTCAATTAATAAATATAATCTATAGTTCTGTAAGTTAGAGTCAGTCATCAGTTATCAGTCATCGGCAGTCAGTCGTCAGTCATCATCACCATCATCAGAAGAAGAACAGATGAAAGAAGAAGAAGATTCTGTTTGCTAGCCTGCTGTTGCTTTTATTATGTTTCCCTCTCTCGGACTCTGCCTTCAGAAAACTATGGAACTATGAAATAAAAGACTTTTATAAGGCAGCATTTTCTCTGCTCTCTCACCCTCGGCCGGTAAAGGGAGGGTAACCTGTCACAAACTTCAACAAGGATGAAAACTAGTAAAGCTTTAGTTACTAACAGCAGACAGAAAAAAGAAAGAAACGAGAGAAAAGCATTTGCATTTGGGGAAGGTCTGAAAGAAGTAGGGAGCTGAATAAGGAACAATTAAGATACAAAAACAATTGAGAGAATAGATGATTGGATCAACGTACCCAGAGATGGGCAATGGACCTGAGCATGAGATGGATTCAAGTTGTCTTTCCTGCCAGTAGAAGCAGAGCTTCCATTTCTGTCTGGGAAAGGGTCAAAGATTAGTGCAGAGACTGGAGTAAGAACTCAAAAAATTAAGCGTTGGCTTAGATCACTGTTACTGGAGGCCTTGTGCTTAGAAAATGAGTGAGAAAACATGACTTCTTAAAAGTGATTGATAAATTGTTCCAGTACTGATTCTGTGATTGAAATTTCTTGTCCTTGAATCATTGTATTCAGAGATGTTTGTAGGAGTAATTTCAGTGGGTTGACTCTAGGTACCTTGGGCACTAGTTTTCTATGATTCACAATGTCACTACAACTTAAAGAACTTGAAAAGCAAAAAAATGAAGGGAGAAGATGGAGATTTTGAGAACTTGAATACTGCTAGCTTCTACATAAAGCCAGCATGATCAGATCAGTTGGAAATACAACAAAGAGGAACGGAACACCAGAGGAAGTTAGGTAGTGAAGATAAGGTGTATATACCATTTAAGGAAAATAGTGGTGTTCAAGTCCAAGGAGGAAGGTAAGTGCCCAATGACTCTTTTTTTGTGAAATTTCCCCTTTCACTCTCCAAGTATGTCTGTCAATCCATAACTTAGGAAATACTGTACATCTATGAGGAACCTCAGCAAAGCCTCGAAAGACCAATGTGGGATGTAAAACTGTATCTGAAGTGGATAGAAGTTAGTGAGAAAAGTGACTGGAAAACAAGGATTAAGTTTGCATATGTCACTGGGATAAGACAGGGCTTTACATCAATCTTGAGATGAATGATAGCAGTTGCAAGGAGTAGCATGGGTAAAAGTTGGTTAGGATGAAAATAATATGGCACAGTATGTGGGGAAAAGAGCTTCTATTAAGTCAGTTCTGTGACTCTGTCCGTAGTTCCCAAGAATAGATTTGAATGCTGATTGCAGTTCCCTAACAGTGTTAATACCTCTTAATATATGGAATGTGTCATCAGGGAGGACATTAATTTTCAAGTCACAAACTGGGTTAAGTGTTTCAAAAATGATACAACTGTAGTTTCTAGTTACTGCTAGAGTGGTAGTTAACATGTTCAATCAAGGGTGATCATGGTTTTGATGGATGAAATTGTTATGGTATTTTATATGATATAATTTAAGATTATATTTACGGCATTTATTTTAAGAAGTGAGCAAGCTATAGAAGAGTGAAAATTTGGAACAAGTTCAATCCATATAAAGCAGAAGGTTAAACAAATGGAAAAAGCCATGAGGGGTTAATTTCAAAAACACCATTTTGAAATTTTGGGAGCTAGTTAATGAATTACTTGGACCAAGAGTATTAATCATTGTTTTTTTATGAAATGTTGAGTGTAGTAATGAAAATTACTGTTCATACACAGTTGTGTGGGATCATTCATACAGAGAAAAAGTTTTGTTCGGGAAGAAGTGGATGGCCTCAACCATTGGTATAATGGAAACAGAATGTAATAGGTTAGAAAAAAGATTTAAAGATCACATATTTGAAGCAACAAAGAAACAGAGGGAGTGGACAAATTAGGAGTAGGGGGTTATAATCATAAATATGATACTTGTGAATGAGCCAAAGGTGATTGTAGAAGTTCCAAGGTTATTTTCAAAAGAACTAAGTACCTATTGCAGACTTATTTTTTTTATTTAAAAAACAAATTGGAACAAACTTTTCCTGTAGTGTAGTCTGTCATTTTGTTAGTTGGTATTCAAGAAATAAATTCAAATTAGAAGAAGTGCAGATCTGACTTAACTGGACTGATTAGATAAGGTCAGTTAATTTCATGAGGCGATTGAGAGTTTGGTTTGTTTAGTTTAGCACAGCTATGCTTGGCAAGGGTTCTGTATCTGTTGAAGGAAAGACAGAGACTGATGTTAACCAAGATGAGATGAGCAGAGACTTCCAAGAATAAATACTAAGTTGAAACTGGAAGGTCTTATGCCACCACAGGAAATTAGTATCTGAAATAGGCTTTTAAGATAGATGATGCTTTCTAAATGGAGCCTGATGTGTTTGTAAGAGGAGTGATGCTGTATATGCTTGCAATATCAAAGGATTGGGTTCATTGACATGAAGGTTGTTTTCTATCTTGTGCTGTATGTTACCATGTTTTGAAATTGTATTGTTTAGTACTTAACTTGCTTACTCAAGAAGTGAGATTATTTTTTTACTTTATTTCCATATTTAAAACATTTTCATAATTAATAGTACTAACCTGTTTTCTCATTTAACCCCATAAGGAACCCCAAAATTTTCCTGCTTTATTTTTCTTCCAAGACTAATTTCATTTCTGGGTATGAAATAAACTAATTCAAACAATGGAATTAGTATGTTTCCTCCTGGGAGAAGATTTGCTGACATCAGGACTCAATGTTTCAGCAAGATCAGTTTTTCAGTGGTTAGCCTGTTCCTTTTGCCATTTAGTGATTTGATGTTCTCTAGATCTTTGACAGTCAATTTGTGTTGCTTGAGACCTTCGCTTCCCTCTTTGTGATTTTAATAGTTGACGTGAGTGTGACAGCAAGTTACTAAATGCCCAGATCATAGCAGCTTCTCTCTTTAGCAGTGAAGTATCTACCTTGGTGTTTTGTTTGAAAATGAGATTAACTGCCTCATGTGAAAATTCCATTTTGCTGATGGAAATTTAGCTTTGTTTGTGGGCATTTCTTTCTTTTTACTGTTTGCGATTTGGAAAGAATTTAATCAGTTGTAGGAGAGTGATTTATTTAAGGGTACAGAGATGTACCATTTCTGGTATTTTATACTTACCTGCTCAAAAGTTAGAGATGAGCAAAGTTACACATTTTGTTTGATGGAAAGTGAAGCTTTGTGTGTATGAGTTACTGCCATCTGGATGACATATCAAATATTATGAATATCCATCTAGTTACTGAAAATTTCTGAAGGATGAAGAGGTCAAAAGAGCTAAAGTAATCGTTCAATAGGCTTTTTCTTTTTGTTGAGACACTTCATTATTTTTCAAATATGAATTTCTGCATTTTTAAGAGGTCTACCATAGATTGTTACAGTTGTAGTTACAGTTTCAGAACAAATATGCTGTAGATCCATTATTTTTAGTTTTTAATGGGGCTGTAATGCATTGTTGAAATTGGTTCTTTTTGAAATAAGGTCAGATCAAGTGGCTAGTGCAATTGGAGGCCATTGGAAGGAAACACTGATTATGTATTTGTATAAATACCTTAACTGTTTGTTGGCTGATTGACAGCACTTAAGCTTTGACGTATGTTAGGTTTTGTTCCTAATCCTCTGTATTTTGCACAAAAAAAGTTGGGAATTTTTTTTTCTGTGATGTTTTTAGAGGCTGTGTAATTGAATTCAATTTTTGGGGGTTAGAATTGGTTTCTGGATGCTCCTCTTGATGAGGGCTCAGTTTGACCTGTCGTGACTTGACTTTAGTGACCAAGAGCATTTTTACTACAGGTTGTTCAGCCATTCCACTATGTTTTCACAATGGTTGTGGCTGTGTTTTGGAGTTGTCCAAAAGGTTTTGCTCAAAGGGAGGTAGTAATGTGAATACTTCAGGCAAATGTTCATGATTCTCCAAGCATTACTTGAAAGTGGTATTAGTTGAAATTTGGCAATGTGTAGGAAGATTTGAAGATAAAAGTTATATGCTGCCATTTGAATTCTGTAGTTTTGCTGCAATTTAAATTCTGCGGTTTTGTGTTCTGTGATCACATGTTCTTTATGAAGGAGAAGAGAGTGATGTGCTTACACAACATTTGTCCTATTTATTTTATTAAGTTACGTATTTTCTTATAGTAATACACATTTCAAGAGACCAGTGGATTGTATAGAATCCTAGAATGAGTTGGGTGGGAGGCGACCATCAGCTAGATCATCTCATCTAGTTTCAACCCCCTGCCATAAGCAGGGATGCTTTCCACTAGACCAGGTTGCTCAAAGCCCCATCCAAGCTTGGCCTTGTACATTTCCAGGGATGGAGCACCGCAGCTTCTCTGGGAAGCCTGTTCCAATGTCTCACTACCCTCACTGTAAAAAAAATAATTTTTGTTTATGTCCAATACAAGTTTTCTCCATTTCTGTTTAAAACTGTTGTCCCTTGTCGTATTACTACAACCCCCTTTATATACAGAAAGGTTGCAGTAAGATCTGATCTCCCCAGTCCTTCAGATGGCACAACCTCAGTTCTCACTCAGAGGTGCTCAGCTGTCTGATCATCTTCGTGGCCCTCCTTTGGACCCACCCCAACAGCTCCATCTTTCTCTTGTGCTGGGTGCCCCAGAACTGGCTGCACTAGTCCAGGTGGGGTCTCATGAGAGCTGAGTAGAGGGGCAGAATACCCTCCCTAGATCTGCTGACCATCCTGCTTGTGTTACAGCCAAGGATATGATTGGCTTGCTGGGCTGCAGGTGGACACTGCTGGCTCTAATTGAACTTCTCACCCACCAGCATCCCCAAGTGCTCCACCAGGCTCCTCTCAATCCCTTCATGCCACAGTCTGTACTGATATTGGAGATTGCCCCAACCCAGGCACCAGGATGCTGGGTTTTCACATACACAGTCTGCATTCTATCTAAGTAAATAAAAATCTTTAATCTGATCTGAGCTGAAAAATCCACACAATTACTGGTTTTTTATTTTCAATAGTCTGAAAATTCACTTGAATCTCTTGTTTCCATAGGAAACATCTGTCGCTCTCCAATAGCTGAAGCAGTTTTCAGAAAACTTGTAACTGATGAAAAGCTTGAACATAAGGTAAGCCATTTATTTCTGTTCTGAGAAATAACTGTCTCATAGCCAGTTAGAAATATAAGTAGTGAGGAAAGAAACATAAAACTATAAATTTGTTTTTCTGTAGTGGAGGATAGACAGTGCAGCGACATCTGCCTATGAAATAGGAAGCCCTCCTGACTATCGAGGACAGAATTGCATGAAGAAGCATGGCATTACCATGAATCATATTGCCAGGCAGGTACTGTACCTTAATTTTCCTTAAATCTGTGTATTTATTTGTTTTGTTGTTACAGTGGAGGACAGACAGTGCCGCTGTTTCAGACTGGAACGTGGGGCGCTCCCCAGATTCAAGGGCTTTAAGCTGTCTAGGAAATCATGGCATTGAGACAGCACATAAAGCACGACAGGTAGAAGAGAGTATATTTTCTTTCTTATTCTTACCCATGCCCTAACCATTGCAATCACAGAAGTCATTTGACCAATGCATGGTTAAGCATCAAGTAATAAATACTCTGTGCAGTTTTTTAAAGGATTCCGAAGTGGGCTAACTCTTCTAGTGGAGCTTAAGGAGTTTTTTATTATTAAGGTTCATTGGAAGTATAGTGGGAAAGCATTGAACCAGTTTCTGCATTACAGAAAAATCTTGCCTCCAAATGTTCAGTATTTTGAGCATTTTTAAAATACTTTTTAAAAGTAGACTTACTCTAGTAATCTGTGATGCATCCCTTAGCAAGGAATTGTATATTTATATACAAAGAAGTAGAATACCTGTACACCCATCACAAAAAGCTTCTGCGCTTGCATGAGGATCTTTTAAAAATATCTGGAGTGCTAAATTAGAATGAAAGCACTCAAACCCAGAATAAGTAGCACAGTTGGTGGTAACTTCAGAGGAAAACATATCCTTGAAGCATTCTTAAGTCAAAGGCAGGTTTGCCACTTAGTGAAATCCTCTAAGTTTTACCTAAACTCGTTTCTGTTTTCATTAACAGAAGAACATGTATTTCCATACTGCATTCCAGAGAGATTGGAAGTAAATGTGTCTGCATCTATTTAAATCATTCAGACGCTCATATAAATGCACATAATTTACTTCAGTTAACTATTCTCTGGATATAAGATATTCCTTTAGGGCTTGACCTTTACTTGGTTTGAGTTTACACCACTAGTTTTTGTATTGACAAAAAGATCAAGTAGTCTTGTTATTATCTTACGTTTCTGTTCCCTTCAGAATTTTTCTAGACCTCACTGAGGTCATATTTACTTTCTTCACTTTTCAAAGACTACATGTTTAGTTT
Organism: Oreocharis arfaki; assembly: GCA_013398015.1. Classification (NCBI taxonomy): domain Eukaryota; kingdom Metazoa; phylum Chordata; class Aves; order Passeriformes; family Paramythiidae; genus Oreocharis; species Oreocharis arfaki. Next base: position 307,009 of record VZRR01000320.1, read on the forward strand.
TTTGACTTTCAAAAATAAATTCTCTCAATTAGTCAATTGCCCTCTGCTGACCTCTCCTGATGTTAATCTCTGTTTATATGATAAACGGAATTAAGCCCAGCACCATTTCACATTTTTCAGTAATTTACTATTAGAATAATTACTAAAAAAGCCTGTCGTGATCTTTTCCTCTTACAACGTCTGGATTTACTGTTCATCAGTGCTTACAAACATCATTATTTGTCAATATACAAGCTAAGTGGTACTGAAACTATTCAGTCAGTGTTTCAGTCATCACAGTAGCGTGATATGTTTGTCTTCTTAGAGATATGCCTTGGAAACTTGAGAACTGTTCTTGGGTATTCCTAGAATGGTTTATGAGCAGTTAAATTGAAGCAAAGGACCCAAAACAAGTTAATCCTCTGTCTTGAAGCAAATCTTTGTATCCTCTGGCAGAGAGGGCATGAAAACACTTTAATGAACACATTTGCTTATACATTCTGGCAAATGAAGAGATTTTTCAATCAGAAGACTCTAAAATGTTACACAGACAGGGAGAGAAAATTAAAAAATGAAGCAGTAAAATGAAAGACTAACAGGATGAAAATTTGTCTAAATCATCCCAGTACACATAGTTTCTTTTGTAAAGAAAATCTTCAGATCCCTGAACTACAGCTAACTGTTCATTTTGCACTGATGTTAACTACGTAACTCTAAATTTTTTTTCCCAAACTTCTGTTGTAGGGTCTCTGCTGATTCTCTGAACTGCAGACCCGATACGGTCTTGTAGTACTTCTCAAAAAAGTGTAGATTAGGACTTCTCAGAGTGGTCAGGTTTGTACAAGTGGAAGTGGTTTTGTTTCACTATTAGAGACAAACTTAAGGATAGAATTTTGTGTGACACTTGTTTCAGAACAGATTAAGGAAGATTTAATACAGAAGCTGCAGAAAGAGAGAGTAGGGATTTATCTTCTGTTGCCTTCGAGGTACTGTCATAAGATAAGTACCTTGTACAATTATCTTCTTCAGAGCTGTGGAAAACTGTTACCCACCCAGTTAAAGGCACCTTCTCTCATGTAATTTTTTGCATAATTATGATAATCATGGATTTTAGCNCCTCTGGCAGAGAGGGCATGAAAACACTTTAATGAACACATTTGCTTATACATTCTGGCAAATGAAGAGATTTTTCAATCAGAAGACTCTAAAATGTTACACAGACAGGGAGAGAAAATTAAAAAATGAAGCAGTAAAATGAAAGACTAACAGGATGAAAATTTGTCTAAATCATCCCAGTACACATAGTTTCTTTTGTAAAGAAAATCTTCAGATCCCTGAACTACAGCTAACTGTTCATTTTGCACTGATGTTAACTACGTAACTCTAAATTTTTTTTCCCAAACTTCTGTTGTAGGGTCTCTGCTGATTCTCTGAACTGCAGACCCGATATGGTCTTGTAGTACTTCTCAAAAAAGAGGTACTTGACAGTGTAGATTAGGACTTGTCAGAGTGGTCAGGTTTGTACAAGTGGAAGTGGTTTTGTTTCACTATTAGAGACAAACTTAAGGATAGAATTTTGTGTGACACTTGTTTCAGAACAGATTAAGGAAGATTTAATACAGAAGCTGCAGAAAGAGAGAGTAGGGATTTATCTTCTGTTGCCTTCGAGGTACTGTCATAAGATAAGTACCTTGTACAATTATCTTCTTCAGAGCTGTGGAAAACTGTTACCCACCCAGTTAAAGGCACCTTCTCTCATGTAATTTTTTGCATAATTATGATAATCATGGATTTTAGCATTTCTTTTTTATTCAGTACTACAGGAATGGTTTCTGTAAAAGAGAATATTAAATTGGTTGTGTCCTACCATCATATACAGTGATGTTCTAAGTTGGAAATTAAGTATAAAAATAAATGTATGTATTTATATATAAAATAAAGTTGTTAACATTTTAGTTAATGGTGGGTTGTTGTGTGAAATTCTCTAGGCTCTTATTCTTCATGCACAAACCAGAGAGGTTTTAATCAGTTTCACTTTTATTCATGCTGAGGCCAAAATTGATTTTGGTATGACTCATACCATGCATTTGCCTTAAATATGAAATTGAGATTAGAAGAAGGTTGTATTAAACACTGTTTCACAACTGGATAAATTTGAGGATTACTGCCTCTCTGTGGGTTTTGGACAGAGAAAATGAGATTTCCCTTCTGTAAATAAAGGGAAGTGTTTCACTAATAAATTAATAATTGTTACATGCATTTTTTAATATAAAGTTGTTGTTATCTGTGTAGTTTCATCCAAAGTTGGCTACTTGAACTCTCCACTACACTTCTCAAAATGTTCATAAATTTTTACATCCTCAATTTCATCCCCCAAAGTACTAGTTTTCATAGTTTTGAGGAGTACTTTCAGTTCACTGGAGTTTGCTCAGTTAAAGCTTTTTTTTATCTGACACTGTGGGCTTAAAAGCACAAGCCAAATGATAACCTTGGTTTTAGGGCTGCATTTGTAACTGTATTAGTGGTGGTCAGAGGGTAGTAACTGTCACATTGTCAAGTGTTTCTAGTTTATTCTTACATTTGTCTGTACAACAAAGAAATCTGTGCCCTCATATTTTCACAGGGGCAAGTGTTCAGCTGTGTAGAGCAATCAGAAGCCGCTTGTAGAAGTCCTCATTAGATTTGCCAGGAAAACAGAGCTATTTCCACTGCAAAAATATTTTCATAGGTCAGAGGCACTGCATGAATACAGCAAATATTTTTACAGTGAAAATAAACAAGTCTGTTTTAGTTTTCATCATTAACCCTTTCTTTTCATGTTCACTCCTGACACACCTCACCCCTTCAATTCTTTTTGTGTGTAATGTTTCGTTTATGGTTTTATTCCGATGATAATTTTTGTCTGTCTTTTCTTACTCCCTGTTATGGGAGTTTAATCAGTATCTATTTTGCTTTTTGCACAAAAAAAAAATAGTGGCTGTTTTGCCATCTAAACCTTTTTTTTAATACATAAATAATTTTTACAAGTTAAAACTCTGCCTTACAAGATAATGTGTTTTTCCTTTTGGCTATTTACTTGCTTACTCACTTCTGTAGCCCATCCTTTGTAGAGGTGCCTGCCAGAAAACCCTATTCTGAACAACCTTCCCAAGATTCTTGGTTATGATGCTTCGCACAGGACTGTGCATGAAAGGCAGTCTAAAAGTGAACTCTAATATTAGAGATTTTATTCCATTTCTTCATCCTCATTATGCACAGCTGGTTCAGAGATCTTATACCAGCATTGTGGGCATGGTCTAGGAAGATTTTACCCTAAGCTAGGCTTAAATGTAAACTGAAATAAAATGACAACTGGGAAATATCTGCAGCCATCCTTATAACAATAAGATGACATTAGTATTTTAGTCAGTGATTTATCTGCTATGTTTGCCTTCATGACTGAACTCAGATCTCTGAATTTAATTGATATTCATGTTTAGGAGGCAATAAATTACATGAAATAAAAAGAACAGATGATAAGATGGTAGGAAGACGTATGATAGATCCCAGATTTTTTCACATCGTACTACAAATTTTGTGAATTTACATGGTGTGAAATACTGTGGCTGCATATGTTTTTAAGAGGTTGTAACTCATACCATCATACTTCAGATACACTTGGTATCTTTTCCTGTGCAGTGGCAAATTTCTAGATTGGAAGTATTGGAACTGATTCCAGGTTGCCTACATTTTGTTGTCCTATCAAGAGAGTAATTTTTCTATTTTAATTTTAACGATTTTTATTGCATGGTTTCTATGATTGGAAATTGCTTTAGTTTTAGTAGCTGAAAGGTACTAGAAATGTTGTTTTTAATGATGTTCTAAGTTGATGAATGAAACGTGGGAAAAAAAAATAGAAAAGGCTGGTTTAATAGCTGACTTTTTTGTGTAATACTTGCAGAAATGGATAAATAATCACGGTAGAATATATTTTAAATGTTGTAAGTTATTGTAGAATTTGATGAAGGTGCAGTTCTATTCTTTCCACCTGTGTCTTTTTTAATAAATCAGAGCTGTGGAATTTGCAAACACCTTTTTTCTCCCTTTTATTAATCAGATGCAGTTTGTAGGCTAAAGCACCTATTTTTACTTCTAGATTACTAAAGAGGATTTCCAGACCTTTGATCATATACTTTGTATGGATGAGAGCAATCTAAGGTAATGTATGGAGAAATACAACAAATTCATATGGATTACTTGTAGTGATGTCTCATAAGTCACTTTGAAGACAGATGTCACATTTTACTGTAGCTTGTGTTGGGGTTTCTTTGTTTGGGATTTTTTTTCTACATGTATGTGAATGATGTGCTAATGGATGGATTCTTCACTTCTAATAAGTTTAATGAGCCAGAACTCAATGGTTTATTTGTGTGATACATGCCACTCAAGGATTAAGGACATGGAAATTTTGTTACTTTGTGCTATATACAGCTGATGCCTGTGTAATTAAGAATGAGGATGTACTTACTGTCTTGATTGAAGTGATCTGTTTTTCTAATTGCATGGCAGTTAAAAGACAGACTGGGAACTTGGAAGAGATTAAATATGGTGTAGGGTTTTTTTACTTTTTTTATAGAAATAGAGGGAACTCTGAAATAAGCAAGGTTGTTAGCTTGGGGAAACATTGTTTTATTGTTAGCTGTGCTCTAGTTAAGTGTACTTGAGAAAGATCTGGTTAAGTAGCCGCCTAGTGTAAAAATTTGGTTATCACTAGCAAAATTTCTACTCAATTACACACATATTGAGGATTAAGGAGCTGAATTTTAATAAACTACAAGTGTCAAAGTGCTTGTGAGGGCTATTGTAAAGTTTGTTTAAAAAGGCCCAAACCAAACCACCATAACCACCAACAAAGCCTAAATAAAGACCCCATTAGTAGCACATAAAGTCTTCTAGAAGCAGCACCACTTAACTGAAATAAGTATGGTTTTGTTGAATTTTTTAGAATGTCTTGAATAATCTCTCTTCTACAGTCTTCATGAGTGAAGGGTATGTAACACTCGGCTTGATTGCAGCATCTCAGGCAATGATGTGACAAGGCTTCCTTCTATTTTCACTTGAGTTCTTAAACGGAAATTTGAATTAACAATTTATGTGATACAAGCTCTAGGGCAGGAGAACGTCAGAACTATAACAGGGATACTGCTACTGCTGCACTAAAGTTTTGCTTTTAACTTGCACTGAGTTCAACCATTTTGCCTAGGAATGCCTATTTGTAGCTCTAGGAGGGCAGGCTGATTCCAGATGTTGATGGAATGCCTGTCATATAAGAAAAGGAAGATTTGGGACATGTCTTTTCTTTAGCACCAGAGCCATCTGACCCTCTCCTGTTCGTTAAGTGGTATGCCAAAAGCCTTTGAGAAGATGGTTTGACTTTTTTTTAATAACAAAAGGCTTATTTATTGAATTTATTGAAAAATCTGTAAATTCAAGCAGTAACTTGATAGAGGAGCTCTGATTTTTCTTCAAGCAAAACCAGTGCTGTGGTCTCACTGCTATTTCTAAACTATCTGCAATTAATTTCTTAATCAGAATTATTAATTAGAATTTAATTTCTTGAAACTGATACGGTTATGACTAAGTATTCACAAGGGGTTTCTTTGCCTTTTTTTAATGGTGAGTAAGTAAAATGATGATTTGGCATGTAGATGTGTAATATTAAAGTAATTTAGTGTGTTCTCGGAGTTCATTGTGAAAATGATAGTACTGAGCTGCCTTTAATCTGAAGATGATAAGAGGAGCGTTTTAAGTGCCTTTGAGATAACAGATGACCAGTTTTAAGCAAATAGGGAAATCAAAACCAGAATGTTTCATCAATGAGGGGCAATGTAGAAGGAAGAGGATGTGACAACTGATGAAATGTTACAGGATATCAAAAGGAAAACAAATGTAGCTCACTGATTCACTATTTTCTGTTAACTGAATGTGGTAGGATTTCACATGAGCTGGAGGTGGTATTAAGAGAAGTTGTAGCATACCAATCTAAAACACTGGCTTTGAGCAGGTAGGAGAATCTTACTCGTACTTGTGGGAAAATTCCTGGATAATTTCCATTGTTTTTTGTTTAATAGAAGCTAAGGGTGGGTGTTGCAAGTACTAATGATTGATTTGAGGAAGAACTTGATGAACTTACTGCTACACAGTTTTTTTTAAGCTGTAGGTCAAGTGCCTGACTGATTGTTTATGCTCTGAATTCAGTTTGTGTCCTCCATACTCAATTAAAGAAGACCCCACACAAGAAGAAAAACAAAAACAAGCAGTAGCATAGAGCCCACAGGATTGACGGAGTCCAGACCTGTTATTTTCCTGTGTTGTCTAGAAACGGTCATGAACATCTCATGCTGATGCCAAAATTCTGAAGGAAAATTCGGGGGAAAGATTTATTTTCTTCTTTTACAGAGATTTGAACAGGAAAAGCAACCAAGTTAAAGACTGCAAGGCCAAAATTGAGCTACTTGGAACTTACGATCCACAGAAACAGCTTATCATTGAAGATCCGTACTATGTATGTATAAGAAGTTCTTTAGGTGGCTTGATAAAAATTGTGTGTATGTAGTATATGATCTTCCCAGATCCCACAGTTGCCATGCGATATCTAATCTGATGTTATACAAAGTGAAATGTTAACTTTTTTAAAATGACTTAAGAAAACCATATATTACTGGGATACAAAAGGAAAATGTTATTATGCTTATAACGGTTGTTTAAATAATGCAGTGCACCTATATTTTCAATATTGGGTGAAACCCTGTTTGATCAGCCTCCTTGCAAGGAGGATGTGATCAGGAAAGATAGAGACAAAGACATGGCTGGTATTATCCAAACTTTTTGACCACCTGTGTCCAAGAGCAAACAGTTAGACTAATTCAGTTTAGGAAACAGTAGTGGATGAAGATGCAGTAGGGTTCTATATAATCTTGATATCGTGGGAAAAGCTGAATAAGAAATTGCTATTCATTACCCAGGAAGTAGAGAATATCAAATGGTGTTAGTGGGAAGCAGGTTCAAAACAAAGAGGTTTGTTTTGGGGGTTTTTTTTCCCCATAGTGCTTCATTAAACTGTGAAACTTAGCGTGACAGGTCAGTGTGAGCATAAAAAGGGAAAGGCTCAAAAGTGAGTGGAAGAAATATGTGAAGGAAAGTCATGCAGGACTGTTGAATACAAAGTCACAAGAGTTTGTCTGTGGAAATTCCTGAGTTCAGATTAGAGAGATCTAGGCAAAAACAATCACCAAGTATTTGCACTGTTTTTATTTTTTCCTAGTGTTTGTTGTTTGCCATTATTGACAGCAGAGAAACCAGTCTGCAATTTGTAGTTGCTCTTTAGCCAGTACTGTTATTCTTACGGTCTTTTTCCTCTCTTCTTTTCTAGGGGAATGAAAAGGACTTTGAAACTGTTTACGAGCAGTGTCTCAGATGCTGTAAAGCATTTTTGGAGAAGTATCATTAATGCTTCATCATATAATTTCCAAAAGAAAATAATTAGCTTCTCCTGAAATAGGTAAAGTTTACTTGACTGATGTATTTAAATTGTAAAATTATGCCTCTACATTCAATACTTACTCAGTTTGATTTTGTATTTTAGCTGTTCTGTCATCTAATGAAAAAATATAGAAAGGTTTTAATTGGATTACATGATCAACCTTTTTGTCACACATCAATGTAGTAATAAAGTATATAGTTCAGGATAAATTTATCTGTAAACTCTTCTAGTGCTTTCTCACAAGCACTGCAAAGGTAACACCTTGCTTCTTTATATGCTATGCCAGCTGAACTGAGGTCTTGGCATTGTGTCCTCAGTGAGTTAATTTCAGTCAACTTTCAGTGGTAATAATTGATGTGTAACTTAGGTGTGTCATCCCAGTATCACTAGGCAGCCTTTGGATGGAAGGTGTTTCATGTGGAGCCTGCTAGACTAAAAGATCTGCTGCCTGGTAGAACCAGCTAAGTCTTCCTTTGCTCTTCTGGTCAGTTGCTAGCACACTGACACAAGCGCATGTAACACAGTGCTTTGAGGAGAAAACATACCATCTTAAAAGCTGAAATGTGAAATTACATTTTGTATCTCACAGTAGTAAAATACTCAAGACCATGCCATGTAATGGATGAGAAATTTGCTGTATTCCCAGTTCTTACGTGAGGGTCAGACAGTATTCCCAGATTTACTCAGGAGATCGAACAGCCTGTCAAAAGTTTTCTTTGAGAGTACAGTCCAATGGAAAGACAGTCCATCTGTAATACAATACTAAGTTAGCAGAAGGCCAGTAAGTAGAGTTCTGCTCTTGGACGAAATTCAAATGCTTTGTAAAACTCTATGCCTGCTTGTCTGAACATCACCTTTCCTGTCTGCCTTAGACATGTAAATGTACTGAAATCAGTAATGTAAGTGATACCTGTTTTGAATATTCTCAGCATTGGTATGAACTAGCATTACCACATTGTCTGTAAAACTGGATCTATAAAATTTGTTTTCTTACTTATTTAGACTCGTTTTTGTCTCTTGCTGCCTTCCAAACTTGTAGTCACTCTACTTGTCACCTGCTCAACCTTGTGGGAAAGAGATGGATTTCAACAGAAGATAGTGTTATTCTTGGGGAGGTTGGGATCCTGGTGTCACTCTGTGTGTGTTGCAGACTTCACAATGGGGATTAAGTTTCTTGGGACTTTTGCTGTAGAATAGATGTGTTTGTGTTAGTGAGGTTTCTGTTTTGTGCTAAAATTTCAATCAGACATAAAACTCCAGAACCTGCTTAGAATAAGCAGATGGTAGAGGGAATACTTAAAATACAGAAATCAGAATCTTTGTGCATTATTGCATTACCATCAGTTTTGACTTATAAAAAACAAGCCAAGAATTGCAAGCTAATAGCTGTTTCACTTTTCAGGGACAAAGAGTAATACACTATTTCAGATCTGATTAAGTATTGACTCTGGAAGAATTATTTTCAATTTCTTTTATCAATGTTTTGACAAAGTAAATGGGGGAAAGATGACAGGCAGTTAGGGACAAAACATCCTAAATGTTGTTTGATGCACTAACCTCAAAGGTGGAAGTATTTAGGCATAATCTAATGTAACTCCCTGCCAGAATGACCATTTCAAATATTTCGGTCAAAGTAAAATAACTCAAAAGACAGAGAACATGATGGTTTGTGCTTTCCCATTTGTGGCTGTGTAGGAATTCAGCCTATGGTTTCCTGCATATTAAAGCTAAGATTGAAAGGTCTTAAATCTTTATCACTGAGCTGCTGGGGTAACAAAAGAAATAAGAGGATATGGTTGTTTACTTTCACTAGGCTTAGGAATCTTCCTGTAAAGTGATACTTGGTCAAAGCTCTTTGTGTTAAATTCAGTTCAGATTTTAAAAGTTTCAGCCTTGAGACAGATTCTCAGCAAGTAATCCATTGACTAAATAATTCACCACCTCTATTAGGAGGAATAAGCTGGTTGATTTATTTTTATAATTAGTTTTTTATGGAAGAGGAGAACAAGCACTATGGTATTTTATACAAATTTGTAGAAGCCCAGAATACAGAACAGGGGTTGCCTTCGGGAAGGACAGTTGCACAGAACCATTATTTGGGTTCAAAGAGAAACAGTGAACACAGGATTAAGACCCAAATTCTGTATCATGCAGATGACTAAGCGCTCACACATCCAGAATACCACTCATGAAAAATGTAATTTTGAATGAAAAAATACAGAACTGACTCCTATCTCTCTCCCCGCTCCCACAGCTTGTTATATTTTAGGTAGTAAAGTTAAGACTGAAAAAACAACTCTGCTGTATTATAGGTGTATTTTCTGCTAAATCTAGAGAAAACTTCTATGGGATTAATTTATTTATATTAATTGCTTAAATCATTAAATAAGTTGCTATTTCCCTTTTACAAGGAGATTTTCTAGAAGGTTTTTGTTTAGCCAGATTTCGGCNTTTAGGTAGTAAAGTTAAGACTGAAAAAACAACTCTGCTGTATTATAGGTGTATTTTCTGCTAAATCTAGAGAAAACTTCTATGGGATTAATTTATTTATATTAATTGCTTAAATCATTAAATAAGTTGCTATTTCCCTTTTACAAGGAGATTTTCTAGAAGGTTTTTGTTTAGCCAGATTTCGGCTAAACAAAAAGAAAGCTTTACAATATTTTAAACTCCATGTTAAGTACTGGACTGGGACTGTGATCTGGGAACCACAGGGAAGCACAGAGTTCCACCCCATGGTTACCCTCCTGTTCATAAGCAGCTTTAGTGAATCCTGTGGAAATTGATTCCTTTAACAGCCAAGTTTTCTGTAGGCATGTATTACACCCATTGAGGCATGGAACATTTCAGCATTTAGTCATTACTGAAAGCAAATAAAAATATGTACTTTTCCCCTGCTAAATACAGCTATGTTCCAGGATGGGATTTTGTACTTCTGCCGTTTTCTCTTTTCTTCTAAACAGATGCTGAAGGCTCTGAAGTGTCAGTTTCCAGAATCTCAGCTCCTGTAGTTCTCAGAGTGGGGAGGGTTGTGTTGGATTTTGGATTTACATTTTGTGGTTCAAATTGAGGATAGAATGGAAACTATAAATGCCAGTATTAAGATTAAAGTGCCTGTGGTTCATTGTAGTGGGTTGACCCTGGCTGGATGCCAGGCACCCCCCCCAAAGTCTCTCTCTTGCTCCCCTCTGCAGCTGGACAGGGGAGAGGGAATAAAATGAAGGGTTCATGAGTAGAGG
>VZRR01000320.1:317793-333808 GCA_013398015.1 Oreocharis arfaki
GATTAAGTATTGACTCTGGAAGAATTATTTTCAATTTCTTTTATCAATGTTTTGACAAAGTAAATGGGGGAAAGATGACAGGCAGTTAGGGACAAAACATCCTAAATGTTGTTTGATGCACTAACCTCAAAGGTGGAAGTATTTAGGCATAATCTAATGTAACTCCCTGCCAGAATGACCATTTCAAATATTTCGGTCAAAGTAAAATAACTCAAAAGACAGAGAACATGATGGTTTGTGCTTTCCCATTTGTGGCTGTGTAGGAATTCAGCCTATGGTTTCCTGCATATTAAAGCTAAGATTGAAAGGTCTTAAATCTTTATCACTGAGCTGCTGGGGTAACAAAAGAAATAAGAGGATATGGTTGTTTACTTTCACTAGGCTTAGGAATCTTCCTGTAAAGTGATACTTGGTCAAAGCTCTTTGTGTTAAATTCAGTTCAGATTTTAAAAGTTTCAGCCTTGAGACAGATTCTCAGCAAGTAATCCATTGACTAAATAATTCACCACCTCTATTAGGAGGAATAAGCTGGTTGATTTATTTTTATAATTAGTTTTTTATGGAAGAGGAGAACAAGCACTATGGTATTTTATACAAATTTGTAGAAGCCCAGAATACAGAACAGGGGTTGCCTTCGGGAAGGACAGTTGCACAGAACCATTATTTGGGTTCAAAGAGAAACAGTGAACACAGGATTAAGACCCAAATTCTGTATCATGCAGATGACTAAGCGCTCACACATCCAGAATACCACTCATGAAAAATGTAATTTTGAATGAAAAAATACAGAACTGACTCCTATCTCTCTCCCCGCTCCCACAGCTTGTTATATTTTAGGTAGTAAAGTTAAGACTGAAAAAACAACTCTGCTGTATTATAGGTGTATTTTCTGCTAAATCTAGAGAAAACTTCTATGGGATTAATTTATTTATATTAATTGCTTAAATCATTAAATAAGTTGCTATTTCCCTTTTACAAGGAGATTTTCTAGAAGGTTTTTGTTTAGCCAGATTTCGGCTATCCTACTAGAAAAAGAAAGCTTTACAATATTTTAAACTCCATGTTAAGTACTGGACTGTGATCTGGTCAGTGGAACCACAGGGAAGCACAGAGTTCCACCCCATGGTTACCCTCCTGTTCATAAGCAGCTTTAGTGAATCCTGTGGAAATTGATTCCTTTAACAGCCAAGTTTTCTGTAGGCATGTATTACACCCATTGAGGCATGGAACATTTCAGCATTTAGTCATTACTGAAAGCAAATAAAAATATGTACTTTTCCCCTGCTAAATACAGCTATGTTCCAGGATGGGATTTTGTACTTCTGCCGTTTTCTCTTTTCTTCTAAACAGATGCTGAAGGCTCTGAAGTGTCAGTTTCCAGAATCTCAGCTCCTGTAGTTCTCAGAGTGGGGAGGGTTGTGTTGGATTTTGGATTTACATTTTGTGGTTCAAATTGAGGATAGAATGGAAACTATAAATGCCAGTATTAAGATTAAAGTGCCTGTGGTTCATTGTAGTGGGTTGACCCTGGCTGGATGCCAGGCACCCCCCCCAAAGTCTCTCTCTTGCTCCCCTCTGCAGCTGGACAGGGGAGAGGGAATAAAATGAAGGGTTCATGAGTAGAGGTAAGAACTGGGAGAGATCATCCATCAAATGCCATCATGGGCAAAACAAACTCAACTTGGGGATATTAAATGAATTTATTACTAACACATTCAGAGCAGGATGATGAAAAGTAAAATAAGACCTTAAAGACATTTTCCCCCCCACCCCTCTCTCCTTCCCAGCTCTGCCTCCTCCCCCAGCAGCACAGATGGGAATGGGGTTTATGGTCCGTTCATCACAGGTTCTTTTGTCACTGCTCAGGGAGAGGAATCCTTCCCCTGCTCCAGCCTGGGGTCCCTCCCCCAGGAGACAGTTCTTGATGAACTTCTCCAGCATGAGTCCATCCCACGGGCAACAGTCTTCCTCAAACTGCTGCAGGATGGGTCACTCATGGGTGCAGTTCTTCAGGCACAGCCTGTTCCAGTGTGGGTCCTCCACANCACAGATGGGAATGGGGTTTATGGTCCGTTCATCACAGGTTCTTTTGTCACTGCTCAGGGAGAGGAATCCTTCCCCTGCTCCAGCCTGGGGTCCCTCCCCCAGGAGACAGTTCTTGATGAACTTCTCCAGCATGAGTCCATCCCACGGGCAACAGTCTTCCTCAAACTGCTGCAGGATGGGTCACTCATGGGTGCAGTTCTTCAGGCACAGCCTGTTCCAGTGTGGGTCCTCCACAGGGTCACAAGTCCCACCAGCAAACCTGCTCCAGCATGGGCTCCTCCATGGGTCTGCAGGTCCCTTCCAGGAGCCTGCTCCAGCACGGGCCTCCCACAGGGTCACAACGTCCTCTCAGGCATCCACCTGCTCTGGCATTGGCACCTCCTTCGTGGGCTGTGGGTGGATTTCTGCATCCCCATGGTCCCTGCTGCACTGACCTTGGTGTCAGCAGTTGTTTCTCTCAAACGTTCTCACCCCACTCTTCTCCGGCTGCAGTCACAACTGTGCAATGACTTTTCCCTTCTGTTATCCCATAGGTGTTACCACCATTTTTGAGTGGCCCAGCATGTCCATCCTGGAGCTGTCTGGCATTGGCTCTGCTGGACATGGAGGAAGGTTCTGGCAGCTGCTCACACAAGCCACCCCTGTAGCCCTCTCAATACCAAAACCTGGCTATGCAAACCAAATACATGAATTTATAGATTGCACATAAAAATTTCTTCCTGATTGAGTCATTTTACTGTGACAACTGGATTTAATACCAGATTTAAGGAAGAAAGGGAAATGTGTGTCAAGGCTTCTGGAATAAGTGTTCACTAACACCTTAAAAATTCTGCAATACTAAAATTACTGGACATTTTCTGACTATATTTCTGACTTGCAGTATCATGATTAGACTGCAAATTATTAAAAAAACAAACAAAAAGCCCCTCCCCAAAACCAAAAACCCCAGAACAACTGTTAGTTTTAAAAAATACTCCATTTTATAATGCTGTAGAGAACTGGAGCAGCCTTGTGGGCAGGGCATTTTGTGGGTTTGAAACACACAGATCTGTCCATCCTCACAAATCCAGGGTGTCCAGGTTACTGAACTCTGAGGAGAGTACACCTTTCCTTCTTCCACTTTTGAACTTTTAGTGGGAAGAGTTTAACGTGTGGATAAATGACAGTAGCTACCAGAAGGTAGTTTGTTTATCTTGATTCAGTGAACAAAAAGCAAAGTGAGAACAACATAATACCAAACACTTTATTACTTATGCTTGTTATTTACAGTATTTACATATTGCACGTTTGCTGGAATGTTTTGTACATTTATTATATAAAGTAAATTAATGGCAGCTTGTGTTTGTGTACAAAATCCATGCTCCACTGTCCTGAAAAGTATGTCTACTTGGAATTACGTTCCTGTTTGTCATGCAGTTTGTACTCCAGGGTACAATGTGACCCCAATGCAAGTCTGTTTTAACCAAACTTTTAAGAAATTGCATAAGCATGAAGGACATCAAGTGACCACAACTACTGTGGAGCAGATCTTTAGTAGTTCTAGATATACAAACAAACATTCCTTAAAACTGTAGAATTAAGCAATAGAACATGAATTTTCTTGGTGAAAGATTTGTGTTTACGTAATTTTTGGCAGCATTACACATCAATTGTAGTGTGTTTTTAAGTATGGAGCATTAAGTACTACTGGCAGTTATGCTACTGTAAAGAATGTCAATCTGCAAACTGTTGATGACATACAAAATGCATGTTAAAAGAATTATGAGAAGTAGTCTGTCAATCTGCAAAAATAAATCTCTTGTTCACAATGGAGTTCACTAAAAGGTAGTAAGTTCTATTTCCCTGTTGGTTTCCAAGGCACTTCTCTTGGTTCTTGGTGTTTCTTGTCATGGTAATAACATCTGGTGGATTAAAAGAAGAAAATTGTCTTTCATCATTTTTATACTCACATGTATGTGTTTGAGAACGTGTTTATCATAGGGAAAACAGTAAATAAAACTGGAGAAATCAGTAATAACTTTGGAAAGATCAGTAGTGAATTTCAGATTTAACTCAGCTCACATCAGCCTGGCTGTTAATCAAGGCTGAAATTCTGGAAAGCATCACTTTTTTTGATGGTTCATTTTTGGTAGACAGACTAGGAAAATCCAGTTCTACATATTCAAAATGGGCTTGTAGTTAAGTCTGGCCTGTTCCAATGACTGCATCTGTGAAGTCAAAAAGCGAATAAACCTCAGGAATAACATGAACAAATTCCAAAATCCTGCCTAAATGCCATGGTGTCAGGAGCTGTTGATGAGTGTCCAGTTTGAAGAATCTAGGAAGGATTTGATATTTCATTGGGCCCATTTGTGAAGAAACTTGGATTCATATAAACAAGAAACAAATAGAAGTAACTTTTTTAGATTTGGTTGTATAAATATAGCCCCTGGAACATGTCAACGCTGAGCCACCACAAACTAAGCAGGAGCTGCAGTGGTTCAATTCGCTGCCTGTTCTATTAAGTCTTCCCAGAACAGTTTCTTGAAATGAAATCACAACCATACACAGACACTGGCATCAAAATCACAGATACAAAATTACAGGTTTCTGCACTGTTTATGTATGTATTTTATCTCTATTCTAGAAACGTTGATTCAAAGGTTGAGCAGTGAAGGTTTTCAAAACCCTACTCCCCCACACCTTTAAAGCTTACAAGAAAATGTAGTGTAACTGCATATACACATATCTAGAAGTCTATCCTCTATCTAGACCTCTTCTAGATATTTTCTAGACAGGTGCGCACTGAATGCTGCAAGTCTGTCCACCCAGTTTCATGTGTTTCTATGCCTGTTATTGGTTTTTTTAGAAGTAAAAACTGTACAATGTCTTTTAAGTCAGCAGGAACTGCACAGCTGAAAGTCTCTTACATGCAAACAGATTCAGCTGAAGCTTTGGTGTCTTACAGCCATCAAAAATTCATGGGGGAGATAAAAAACAGTGGTACTCTGATACCAGAATTCTGCTGATGATATTTTTCACAGTTAAACTTTCATATTTCCTGTCTGAACATAGGTAACTGTCTTTCCCATGATCAGCGTGAATTCTCTGATTCTCTGAGTTTCTCTACATCTTCTACTGCTTAAGTATAATTTGTAATAGAGTCATTTGTATGCAAAGTCAGTTGAACTTGACATAATCCATTGAAAATCAAGCTATTGGTGCATACAGAAATACTTGTTAGTAGTATTTAAACATTTAGTTTTGCAATTTTTGAAAGCTACTAGGAAATGTAATAATGTTATAGAAAACCTTAATGTAATCTAGGGTTTTCTTCTGGCTTTGCAGATAGGACAATTACTTTTTTTTTTTTTTTAATACCCTTCCTTAGAGGGGAAATTGATGTAAATTTTCCTTGTCTTGCATTTTCATCTGGCTTATTTTCTCTATGTATGCTCCTACTGTACCCTATTTAAGCTATGATGTTAGAAAGTGATGTTTAGAAGAAATTAACATGCTTTTGGTTTGATCATTGTGTGGTACAATTTACAAGTTAAGCACTGAAAATGTAATAAAAACTTTTTTCATTACTAATGGGAATATGCAGCTCACTGGGGATGAAAAATAGTGAATAGGATGCTTATTTGTCATCTCATCTACACCTGCTTTTGTAAAGGTAACTTAAGAGTTTTCTATCAGCTAACTTACAGTTTTCTAAACCCCTGACATTTTCAGAGACCCTTGAATAGATCCCAGATTTTTAGCACTTTTAAAAAAAAAAAATCTATTGCACTTTTTAAAAAAAGTTTTTATTTCATATAGTCTGTTATATGCATCAGTCTATGAAAATTAGGCTGGAACTCAGCTGAAGGATGATAGTTTTAGTGGAGATCCTGAATGCAATTTGACTAGCCTCTGTTGAGAACATAGGTAATTATACAACTCCCCAACCAACTGTGGTAATTTTTAAAAGCACAAATGAAAGCTATTGTAAAGGCATATTACAGCTTTCCAAATTTGATTCTAGGAAAAAGCTAATCTATATGAGAAGAATTTAGTGGTTTAAATATCAATATAAACTTTAAAATACTGTGCCAGTAGGATTTTGTAGCAGAACCTCCCCATGCTTAGATAAAAAAATTCTTTTCCCAAGTGTGCATACCCAGGTGGAAATCTGTTGTAATGTTATCACAGAGATCCATGCATTTAAGATTATGAAGCTCTTATTGTTCCATCTAGTGCTAGCCACAGACATCCCACAGCAAGGAAAACTACGAGCTGCCTTTTAATAAACCCCGACAATGCCACACTAGTAACCATGTACACTGGCTGCCTTTTTAGCTCAAAGAAGTTCTGATAAGAGTCTTGAATTAGTTAACTTGGGAGCCACTTCCTGGCACCAAGAAGAGGCGATTGAATGCACCCTGAGCAGCTATAAAAGACAGATCAAACTATACTTTCTAGAAAAAAAAGGCCTTCACTGAATAATACACAACCCCCACATCTTTATTTCACCTTCACTTTTATGGAATTCAAATGTCTGACATCTCTTGAATGCACTAAATGTTACTCTGAGTAAGCAGCAGTCTAAGGGAGACTGCAATTAAAGGCTGTTTCCATTGTTACAAAACACTTGAAGCAAAATTCAAGTGCCCAAGTATCTTGGTTTAAGAACAATTTGAAAAAATGGATATATAATATCCATTATTATAAAGGAATGGCATATTTAGTGGGGTCTTTCAGTTTTTTCTTCATGTATTTTAAGTTTCCAACTTTATCTTGTATTTACAGCATTTGTCATATACATTACTAGTATGGTCAATACATCTTGAGGAGTTTACACAGATTTTTCTGAGTTCCATAGGCAATTTTAGTTTTAAGCTTATTAGGAATTTTGCAAAGTATATTTGACCTGTATGTGTATCTGCATCTTAAGGAAACGAGCAACTGGTAGGTTTCTTTAATACACTTTTAATAGTATATAAACCTCATTTTCTCTGCTTAGCCTGAGACTCCAACTACTTGCACCAATCTTGTATTTATTAGTGTAAAAGTGTGTAATTAGTTATACTTTGTTTATTTGAAATAACTGTAGATGCTTTAAAAAAGTTTTTAAAACCCCATTAATAGCTGTCAGAAATTAGGAGAAATCTTCAAAACAGAAGTATGTAGCAATATGTGATAATGCAGTCCTTAGTCCCTGAACTACTCCTCAGAGTACAAGGAGTTTTCAGCCTAAGTTACGAGATCGGTGTTGGTCTCTAGCAAACACACAAGAACAGGTGATGGAAAAGGGAGGGCACCAACAGTAGCACCTGCGGTTTTCAAACAAAAGCAGTAAAATCTGTATGACTGTAGCCAAAGTGGCTGTGACAAATGCTGTCAAAGGGATTTTCAGATTCATCACTGTCTGTCACAAGAAATGCTCATGATCTGAATTGTGAACTTTACTTAAGTAAAGACTTCGGGAACTGTGTTCCTGGCATATATTACCTACTGCAGATATGGACAACGTAACACTTATGGGATGTACCTGCATGGAGTGGAGCAAAGCAAGCATGGAATATGGGAACTGTTAGGAAGCTGGCAGAAAAATGAGGCTCAAGGACAGAACAAAAGAAAAGGACCATCAAGTACAGGACTCTAGCATAGCTGTGCTGACCAAGAGAAGGGGTTACCGAATAAAATTAATCAGAGATGGTACTGGTGGCAGCCAGGGAATACAGCCTGGGTGGCTGACTGGGGAAGAAAAAAGAAGGTCTACTGAGAGATGTGATAATACAGATCTGCTGCTCTGGCTTGACTCATGCAATCTCAACAAGTTGAAGGGCTGTTACTGGGTCCCTGCATTGCTCACATCTGTAGGACAGGCAGAAAGGGAATATACACTCTAAAAAAAAGAGAAGTTGGAGCTCCGTTACACATGTATAGAATAAATGAGAAAAAGTGAAGGCTCCATAAGACACGTTGTAGCATAAATGCACATGTGCCCACTTAGGTATGTGTTGTGACAGTAAGAGATGTCTAATTCCTGTTTTCTTACGTATTATTTTCTTGTTAGATCTCAGCTCTGAGTTTCAATGTTGTGTGCTTTAAAGCTGTGCTAGTCTGAAGTGCATTTGAAGTACAAATAAAAAATAATTTTATCTTTTTTTCTTCTCTCCAAATTGATTTCTAAAAATGGATAGATGTCTACAGATCTGAAAAATCCACCAAAACTACCAGTTTGCCAAAGTAACAGTCCATCTATAGCCCAGCCCACTTACAAACCTGAATTCAAATAAGAATCAGATACCGAACAAAACAGGAAACCTAGTTTGTTTCACACAAATTGAACTGATGCAGTGGAAAAGCTTTGAGGAGAAAAGAGGCTTAATCTTAGGGAGACACCTGTGCATCTCCAGATGCATGTTGTAGAGAATAGTCTTCCTTTCTGCTAATCGAGGCTGCTTAAGGAGTCTACCACTATGGATGTGCGTCTGTGAGAATAAGAGGACAGTTGTTGCTGACATTGAAATGTGCCTGCTAGCTGAGCAAAGGTGTTGTATGAGAAATGGACATTTTTAAATAGAGTCCCAGCTTGAGATGGGAACTACTTTAGTTGCTATTGATTCAAGCTCATGTTTACATGACAGCTTGTTAAGATACAGATAAAATTTTCTAAAGAAAGGGAAAAAAGAATTTCATACTCTTATGTATCTGCTTATTGGTATTGGTAATAACATTATTCACCCATTTGCAAAGTTAAACAAATTGTGTCTCATTTATGCAGACTGGATAGAGGGAATGACTTGTAACAACCTTTCATGAAATTGAACAGCTCCATCGTGTTTTCCTGCAGTCGTGTTTTCTTTAGATTAAATAATCCTAATTCCTGTAACTGTTCTTGTATACCGAGTTTTCTAGGCCTTTGGTCATTCATGTTGCTCTTCTTTGGACTCTTACAAGAAGAACCCACATGTCTTCAAGTGCGGTGCCCTGAATTAAATATAGTATTCCAGTAACAGTAATTATGTCAGGAGTTTCATGAACAGCGATTCTATTTATAAACTCCAGTATTGTTTGACTTTCTTCATGTGTAGCACTGCTGATTTGCTTAGTTTGTAGTCCATGACAACCTTTTTGACAGCACATTCTAACTATTCACCAAATGCCATATATTTCTGCAGCTGAATAATCCGACATGACTTCGTAATTCTGCTCTTTATCTGTTATCCTGGGTTTAGACTATTTGGCCTATTTTCCAAGATTATTTTTCGTTTCAAGGTTGTACTGTATCTTAGTTGCTTCTCCTATAATACTGAAATACATAAATACAGGATCCTATCACCCAAGTTATTAATGAAAATATTGAACAATATCAAACCCATAATGAAGCTGTGTGACACTGCTCAATACATTTTTCCAGTTTTGACAATGAAGCACTAACAACTTACTTGTAAATCTTTTACCAGTCATTTCTACATTTATCTTGATCCTATTTCCCCAGCATGCTTGTGAGAGTGAAGTGCAAAAGTGTCAGTGCTTTAAAAAAATAAAATAAAATGCTTAGTATTTATTACTTTTTGTCACTGATTCCTTCCACAAGATGTGTATTTTGTCACAGAGTTAAAGCATCTTGGTTTGACAGCATTTGTTACTGATAAATCTACATGGGTTTTAGTTCTCCCTTTGTCCAAGATCACATCTTGTCTCAGGTAAAGGCTGAGGACAGAATTTAAATTAGTCCTTCTTATTTTACAGTTCTCTAAAAATACAGACAGTTTGGGAGTACTTTTTGGTTTGGTTGATTGGCTTTTGTTTTTATTTTGGTGCATGATGAAATTCCCCAAGTATTTGTGGGAAACAGAGGCACATCTAGGCAAAAAAGAGGGGAACGAACCGATACACATGAGAGGTGTACACAAGGAAATCCCAAAAAATCCAAGTAGTTTGAAGTAAGTTTATCAATGCTACTATCAATAAATTTTAATTGAATTACTATAAAAGCACCTGTGACCTATCTGCATTTATAAAGCTTTCATGTGTATAGCTGTGTATATATTAACTCATACTACTGAGTACAGCACTGATCTACAGCTGCACACATAAAAGGGCGGCTGCTGCTGCCGATACAGGCAATTGTGTACTGAGTAAACTCTTGAAAAATAAGCCACAGCTGTTGTGTTTTGTTCTGTAGCAACAAATTCACTATCTGCTAACTGTGTGCTGCTATAAATAATTCACAGATGATGCACATGGATGTTTATGTAATGACTTCCAGTAGGGGGTACCCTTTCCTTAATGCCAAAATTTGCCAGATTAAGCCAGTTACTTCAAGTCCTCTGAGAGGGGAATACCTAATCTAAAGGACAGTTGTTATACTCCCATGAATTTTCATGTATGAAACACAACATTCACTGCTTTGCAATGCAGTGGAATGTCATTTCTGCTAAGAAAAAGCTTACCTTTATCCTTCCATGCACATAGGGCTTACTGCCAATCGAGTAAGAAGCCTGGCACATCTTTTATAGTCTGTATGAAAAAAAAGAGCATGACTACATTACCAGTAATCAACTTTGCCTTTAAAAATCAAAATTGGTATCAGCGTGCAAATTAGTGTCACAGCAAAGTTCAATGAATACCTTAGTTTGCAAGAGAATAAAAATCAATTCCTGTGACTTAAAAAAGGAGCGTGTAAAAATTGTGTAATAACTGAAAGCCATGTCTAATGGCACATTCAACTATGCAACTGACTTCTGCACATGTTCTATCTGTAAACAAACAGCATGAATGTGCTTGAAGGCTCTCCAAGTGTATGTATGTGTGTATAAAAATTTTTACATCTGTGCCTCTGCTTCTGTGCGGGATCTAAACATGTGACTGTAGTATTTCCATATTAGAGAAAGGATAAATAGTGCTCATCCACCTTTGAAATCCAGCCCTCAATGAGCAAGTCTGTCAACTTAATATTATGCCACTCTCAAAAATATTTTCTTCCTGGGAAAGCTGTTAAATTAGACAAATAACATCTTCTAGTCATACAAATGTTCAGTCCAGTCGAAGTAGGTAACCACATCGTAAACACTCATATGAGTATGAAGTTTTATCTTAAAACTAGTAAAATTATTTTTTACACTGTAGTCCTATTGTTAGTTGTTCATATTTTAGGTACCTTCAACTTTTTGATGCATTCATAGTAGGAGACAGAACCAATGCAAAACTAAAGAAATTAATCAAAAGGGGTTTCTTTCATCTACACGAAAAACTGAAAGCAAGTATTATGAAAGTTGGTTATGGACAGATAGAAAAGTAAATTATTTTTCAGGTGCCAATGCTGCTACACTAGACAAAGTACTAGAAAGTATGCCAACACAGTGCTTTTCTACTGACTACCACCATGCTGCAGCGTTACAGACGCTTTTAGTTTCTTTGCTGTTTGGCCTTCAGATTTCTACACAGAAGGAACAGTATAATCCAAAGTCAGGATATTACCAAAAAGTAACATCGTTCTGTGCATGAAGAATTAGAGCAAGCTGTTCATCTCATTTTCCAAGAAGAAAGTTACTTTAAAGAGATGCTAGTCAATCCAGTCCAGTAACTGATGCTGAATTTTGTTAGGCATTATTTCGTTAATGAGTAACTACATCTAATGTTTTCTAGAGACAAAATGTTAACAATCCCCAACTCACAGCACAGTTATGCTATAATTGCCACTCATACAAATTATCCTCCATTATCCAGATATTATGTTGGTGGATATGTCACCTGGCAGGAGGAAAAGGCTAATTTAGAGCCTTGAAGGCCAACTAGTCTTTAGCTTCACAGCTTGGAGTACTCCTTAGTGCTGAGCCAAACGATGCTTGTGTTGTGATCCCTACGAAAAAGGTAATATGACTGTTGCTTGTTCAGAACAGACAAATTATGAACCACTTACATCTCCATCCATGTAAGCAGAACGTGATCTGGCTACCTGTCATCTAGAAATCATTGTCTCTCCAAGGAATTCCTAATTTGAAGCCTTACAAATAGAGAAAATGTCCACAATTCTTACCAAATATGCCTTTAAAATGCACTGGGCTGAAATATTTATTAATACTTGAAACTTGGAATCTGTAACTTGTTTCTATTCCCAGCTCTGCTACTGACCCAACTGGTTGACCTCAGACAAGTAAAATAAAGTGTGCTTCCATTCTGAAAAGGCTGTACTAAAATAGCATCTGCTTACTCAACAGGTCCACCTCAGTATGAATCTGGAGCCACATCTACTGACTGATAAATGTCAGTGTTTGATTTTTATTTCTCTATGCTGCCAACAGGGATGAGTTATCAAGCTGCATTTGCTTAGTTGTGTCCATCAGCACTTTTTTTCCTAAGCCTTACGAAGTTATACTTTTGTAATTCACTGAAAGACAAGTGTTGCAAAGATTCGTTGTCAAAATCACTGGTTGATTGGTAGCTGAACAGTCAAAATAGAAAATGTCTATAAAATGTGTCCTACATAAATAATCAATGAAAACTAAATAACCCCACCTGGGTTATTTAGTGATCCTATCTTGAATTTACAGCACTAGAAATTAAATATATTTGTGAGGGGAGTTATGTTCGTATGAGAAGCAAACACTTGGTTTGGAACCCATGAGGCAAATACATCAGTACCTAAGGATGCAGTATTTACAGCCATTCTACATAGTGAATTTGCAATGAGAAAGTTTTATTTCCATTTTCCCCTCTGTAATGCTGATGCTGTTCTAGCAATGCTGTAGAGGATACTTAGTACATTTCAGAGCACTCCCTATTTTTCTTTGCAGGGAATGCATTCTGAGATTGTATCACTACTGATACTTGATAGAGCTAATAGATTTTAGAGTTTCCTCTTGTTTTAGAGAAGTCTCTGCTTTTGTTACTTACATGCTGGGATGGTGCAGTCCCTTGTATTGTGATAAAGCCGATGAAAGTGTTTGCTACATTTTGGGCTAAAGTAGAGTGGACCTGAAATATAAAGAAAAAGTAAGTTATGAATCCTCACAGGTAGAGTAGTGCAGCTTACAGTATGTATGTGAAATATAGATACCAGTGCAAAATTAAAACATACCTGTTAAATGCTTCAAGAACTTTTCTTTCATCCTCAGATCTCTGGGAACTATTTCTGTTAGACAGAAAAAAGAATAGTTACTCTGCTGCACTGGAACTATGCTTGCCAAGCACAGTATGAGGACAGGGAATACTCTGTCCAGCAAACATCACCACTATGTCTGACAGGTGTAAAGAGGTCAAAAGCCCTTTGCATACAGTAGGCCAAATTGCAAGAATTTGCTTTATACAAGGAGACCCTGTAAAACGCTCTGTGAAACACAGTGCTGATAAAACAATGTCTGTTAGGTGAGAGATCATTTATGATGATGTTTATTAACTAAGAGTCAGATTTTAGCTCTCTGTGAACTACATTATCAAGTTCACCTATATTTAAATTCTTTCATATTACATGAGTAGTAAAAACCCAAAGATACATTCAAATTTGGGGTTGTGTCTTCTAATTCTCTTATGCAAATGTATCTACTATTCTGTGCCAGGTATGTTTGTAGAAGCACTGTTCTGCTGTAATCACGAAACTGGATTGATCTACTTACAGGAATCTTCTCCTCCCTCCCCCCTTTAGCAGTAAATAAAATTCACAGGAAATGATTCCAAGCAAATTGCTCTCTTCTGGCTCCCTATGTTTGTGGTTTACCGCCTTGTGTTTTGTGTTCAGCAGACGGCAAAATGAAACTGGTTTACTGAAATCCATTTTAGCCCTAACCCCTGCTTGTGACTTCCTGATTTACAGCTATCTTTGATTGCTTTCCGTTACAAACTCTATGCTGATAGCTTAGTGCTGATTGTGTATGATACACTATATGGTGCTTTATTTACTTGACCATAAATGTGTGAGCAGCCTTTTTCATTCCCCTGGCACCTCTTATCAGATATAAAGCAGAGAGCATTTCCATCCAGATATGATCCACTTGTGAATTTAGACACTTCTCGAAAGTCATTCTTCATTTACTTCTAACTTTAGTCAGTGTAAGTAAAATTGACCTTATCCTATTTGACCTAATTATGTCATGAAGAGCATTAAAAACACACATGCTTCGCTCAGAAATTTCCCATGGGACGGACTCTCTAGGAAAGGGATGCTAAAACCAAAATGAAAGACTGTAACTAGTAGTTCCTTTTCAGAGTTGCTGGGAACAATGCCATTATAATAAGAGAACGAAAAATCCTGCTTCAGAATCAGTAACAACACTACCAACTAATCTGCTCTGAAACAGGATTATTAATTTCATAGATAACTGTTCCACACAAGCCAGATGTTTCACACCAACAGGGTGACCAAAAACTATGCCGACGTTCCAAAATGAGATTTAGAGTTGTGCAGATCACGGTTCCCTGTTTGGCCTCTTTGACTTTTCAACATTTGTAAAACAAAATGTTCTCTCCTGTGTTGACCTTAAGTAGAATAAAATTGTCTTCTTCTGTACATTCATTAATCATCCAAACAGAAAAGCAACATCTTCATGACAACCACCAATAAATGCAAATTGTGAGGATACTGGAGTATGAATGAGAATCATGAAAAGGTACACTGAAGCTTTCTGAGATCAGTAAAGACAAAATAAACAGCATACTATCAAAATGAAAGCTAGTTTGGGAAAAGGTGAGTAGACATTTGCTGGAAAATATTGAGAAAGTCACTTTCAGCTGGAGGGGTCAGATGAGCAGCAGTAACACTGTAGGGGCTGGCAGCAGGAGAAACTAAATCAAGTTTCAACTAGATGCACAGAAGTACATCACCAAACTAAGCAGTAACTATCCATCACTGTGTGTACTTCTGGACTGCTCTATGCAACTCTGAACATCTCATGAACAAACCTGTGCTTTCACTGGAGGTTACAGAAGAGGCAGTCAAACAAGTGGAAGGATGACTGCAGAAGTGTCCCAAACTAGTCACAGTGACCAGTGGAGTACTGTCTCAGTTCCCTAGTATTTCAAAGGTGCTACCTCTGGAGTACAAAAGGAACTAACAAGCAGGGTGAACAGTTCAGTGAAGATGAGCTGCAGGGAACACTTCTATATGTAAGGTCTTTAGGACATACTACAGTCCTGCAGGAGAATCTCGCTAGGGTCATTTCCAAGAAACGCTTAAACCAAGCACATGATAATAAGTGGTAACTTTCCAGGAAAAAGTGTTTTCATCCCTTGTTTCTTTGATCTCAGCCCATTTCAGTCTTTTCCCTTATTAATAGGTTTTGTTCAAAGCCACAGGAAGTTGACTTTCAGTTGAGTACATTATCCAGAGAGTAAAAGACTCTCAGAGGTGAATGGAGGTTTTCTATCCCAAATCTGCCATCTGTGTCTGCTTCTGACACCAAAGGGAATCTGCAGGTATTTTGAGTGGTGAATTCTTAATACAAAATTAGTAACCTGTTATCTCATTCACCAAGGTACCCTAAGGAAAAGAAAATGGACTGTGACTTACCAACTCTCTGCTCGTCCTGGTATCCTCCGTAGTCAGCCACTTCCCTTCGATCCAAGTTATAGTCATGCTTGGAGAAGTACTGCATCCCACTGTCCTTCTCCAGGTGGTACCTTTTCAGTTCCTGAATGATCTCCATGATGAGATTTAAGAGACTTTGCTTGTCCTTCAAATCTGCGGAGTCCGTTTTCTCTTTGCAGTATCCTGCTGAGAGCATTAAAAGTACCAGCCCCAGCAGCCCAGAAGACCTCAGTCCACTCATTGCAGTCCGACCTGAAGAGTGCATGAGGGGATGAAGACGAAGGATCTGCTGCTATGGGAGGTCTTCCTGTTTCACTGGAAGAGAAAATTGGGGGTGGGTCGAAGGTGGGGAGACTCGTGGGGGTGAAATCGGAAACAACGGCGAGGAAAGAGCGGCGACAGCTTCGCAGGTTACACAAGTTGGGGGCACAGACCGCCCCCGGCTGCCGGGGGCTGGCGGAGCGGGACGGGGCG
>VZRR01000320.1:335321-393245 GCA_013398015.1 Oreocharis arfaki
GCGGGGGCGAGCTGCCGGGGAAGGGGAAGGCTATTTCTGCTCCCGCCGGCCGGGAAGCCCGCGGAGAAGGCGGCTGGAGTGGGTCTGGTAGAGGGAGGGAGCGGGCGTGCCGCCTCTTTCGCCGATTCTTGGCACAGGCGGTCCCGGGTGGCGAGGCGGCTTCCTGGGCTCCCGGCGGGGCGCTGCCTGGAAGCGCTCCCAGCGGGGCCGGGAGAGGAGGAGGAGGAAGAGGAGGAGAACGGCGAAGGCAGTGCCACCGCCGGGAGCGCGCTGTCCGCTCCCGCAGCTGCCGGCCCCTCGGCAGAGGTGACAGCCCGAGCGAGCGGCACTGGCGGCGCGGGGCAGTCTGCTGCGAGCGCCGACCCCCTCCTACGAGAGCCCTTCCCCAGAGCACACACGGGCTGCTGCCCACCCTGCGTAGCCCCTCGGGGCGCGGCGGGGGGAGGCTGAAACCCGACCCGGCGGAACTCCGTGTTTTCTGTGCCCGTGAGGATGAACCTGTCCCTCGGCAGCGGCGGCGGGCACGCGCGGAGCTGCCCCGCGTGTCGGGCGCGCTTCCCGAGCCCTGAGGGACTCGCGCGGGCCCGGGTGCGCCTCTCCACGGGCCGCGCGCAGCCGGTTCCCCGCGCGCAGCCAGAACAGCGACCCCCAGCGGCTGCCGCCCCCCGCGCGCCCGGCGCTGTCGCCGCCCGCCGCCAGGCGGCGCTGAGCGCCCCGAGTCCCTGAGCGCTGTGGGCCGGGCCGGGGCCCGGAGAGCGCCCGGGGCCGACCCCCGGCCGCGGGCACCGGCACCTTCCACCGCCCCGGACTGCTCGCAGCACCCTCCAGCCTGGCGTGGAACGCTTCCAGAGATGGAGCGTCCACAAATTTATCTCCTGGATTTCTCTGTATTGTATGCAGTTTGGTTCCTTAACTACTTTATTATTTTAATCGATTTCTCTTCAGAACCAATACATGAATGGCACACATGTCTCCTACTACAAAAATCTCAGCCCATGCTGTCACAGTGAAGGTACAAAAGCATTAAAAAAAAAAAAGAAAAATACACACCACATGATGAAGAAAGAGACCCAGAGGCAAGACTGAACAAGACTGCTTTGTCAGGTGTCCAGAATCCTTCCTCCTCTTGGCTTCATGGTTTGTTTCCATTCACCTTAAGACTGAGGGGGAAAAAGAAAGTGAACAATCAGTTCAACATTGAGAAAGAATGTCCTTTTGCATGACATGACTTGGTATGGCTGTATTTACATGTTAGTCATTCCAAATATTGACACATTGAGGTCACCAATTGGAGACAGGGAAGATGGAAAATGAGGTAGGCAGAATACAGCCTGGTGTTTT
This sequence comes from Oreocharis arfaki, assembly GCA_013398015.1. Classification (NCBI taxonomy): domain Eukaryota; kingdom Metazoa; phylum Chordata; class Aves; order Passeriformes; family Paramythiidae; genus Oreocharis; species Oreocharis arfaki. The sequence continues at coordinate 336,663 of VZRR01000320.1, forward strand.
GTTCCTAAGATTACATGGCAAGTATTCCTTCACCTGAAGTAATCTCTTTGGAAAAAAGTAGGTACAACTGCAGAACTGAAAGAGGAACTCAGCTGAACACCTGGATGGATTCTCCCCATCCTTACTGCTACAATTTCTGTGTTGTTTTTGATCACCATCGTATAAGGATGTGTTTTGAGTACACACCAATTCAAGTCAGGAATGCTAGCCTGCATCATTTCTACTATCTTAGATGTACCCAGACATGCCTGTTATGTCTGGCATGGAGACCAGCTGTCAAGGAACAACCAACAAATTGTTGAGTAATATGGTTTGTGTAGCTGTCTTCCTTTTGAAGAGACAGTGAACATTAGCAGAAACTGCATTAATCCCTCCCATGAGGTAACTCCACCAAGAGTCTGAGAATGGGGTAGCTGGAACTGCCCTAAGACACACCAGGGACAAGTTAATGTCATAAACAATTGAATTCCAATGCTCAGGAATACTCCTTTTAAATTTACTAATATAAACACAGACTTGAAGTATAATGAAGTTATTAGCTGAGATTTGAGGTAGATAAACAGTTTGTTGTCTTTTTCTGCATGCAGACTCTGAGGCAAGGGTCTGTTCTGATTTGTTTACATTGAATTATTCAAAGATATATAATAGCTCCCATGACTTCAATAGAGTTAAATTGAAATTGCCACTGATTGGCTTAGGATGGTAATTTAATATTCCTACAGGTTATATTTTCTTAAATACATTTTCTTAGGGCTCCATCTAAGCTAGCCATCTAGATGATAACTGCCTATATGCTACCAAGCTCCTACTTTGCATATATATTGTCAAAACTACAATCCCCAAGCCTTCCACCCACCCTCAGTGTGACTCCTGAGGCTTCTAAAGTGAGTAGGTGCACTGTTTGCCATGACTGCTCACAGATTCTTGGACTTCTTCTCTGGATACTGGGAAGTGCCTGACTCTTGTCAACACTAAACAGCCAGAATGGTGAAGAAAGCATTCTTCCAGGAATTACAAGATGTAAACTTTAATCCCTTCAGGCAGAGATGAAAGATGAACACACCTTCCCTGCCAGGACAAAAACCTGCTTGCTTTCCTTGAAAGAAGGTGGAGAGGGAGGTATGAAACTCAGTCTCAAAAAGCAGTATGTGTCTGAGAGAGCAGATCCCCAGAGTTAATGCTACGCAATTAGACTTTTGGCTTGTCCCAGAGGAGTGGTTTTCATTTAAAAGTGATGTGATTTTTTTTTTTTGTCTTGTTTTTACAGGACATCAAGTTAGTTAACTCTTCCACAGTCAAAATCTATGCATAGATCAACCTACAATATTATTAAAAATGCCCCATGTTTAAAGAAAACACCGTGATCCTCAGGATAAGGACCTCATGAAGTAAGCATACACAAATGAGGAGATCAAGTGCAGCATTTGGTGGATAGTTTTAGCCAGTGTCCTCTTCCCTGTTCCTTTGGTTATGAAACAGAGGCACTACATTTGGGATTCAGACCAAATGCCAGGCAGAATTTCTAGCTTTGTTAAATAACACACATTAGTCACTGTTTTCACCAATTCCATTCTAGTATGCCATGCTAAGACAGAAAAGGAAAGATATCTTGACTTCCTTTACTTACATGGTGTACATGAAAACAAGGAAATGTGTTCTCTTTGGTTCTGTTGTCTAAGACTGGTGAAATTTTCATGCTAAGAGCCCTACAGTTTCAAGCATGCTCTTGTTTCAGCTGATTATAACAGACATAAGGGTTCCTATCTATATTTAATAAAAGCAAGTGCATTGTTTTCTGAAGTGATTGCAGAGCTGAGCTGATTGTCTAAATCAGGCTCATAACCAATACATGAACTGAGTGTACACCTTGAAGAAAATTCCAATGGACACTCATATGACTAGGCTAAAGAAATGCTTCTTGCATTGCTCTTTACTGACCTCAGAACCTCAAAAAAAAAATCAAAATACATTTTTTCCCTTAAACATCACATCAACTTACAAAACTCTTAGTTTAAAAACCAGACTTTTCACTCCTCCCAAAAGAAAAGCAGTATTTAATCTTCAGGTTACATGCCAGTCCCAGTAGTTAGTGTTATGGAATGAGATGGGGCTGGTAATTCTGTTGGGTTGAGTGGGTATCAGTTGGTTGACATTTAATTCAACTCACAAAATGTTGACCACACACATGGAATCTGGATGTGTGATAGTTACTTTTAAAATCTGTATAGAAAAATATATACACTGCATCCAACAGATGATACTTCCCAAAATCTCTGTTCCAAGTTAATGAAAATGCAGAATGTTTTCAATATAATGTATTGTACATAAGTATAAAATAATATTTATGCACCTGGCTCAGTCATCTCTGTGAGCCTCCAACTCTCAGAGGCAATGCCCAATGACAGCTGCTGGGGAGACTAAAGATGAGGCATTAAGAATTCCTATAGCACTGAAATCAGCCAGAGAACATATACAACTAGAACAAAAACTTCAACAGATGTTTGGGGTATTAAAGCCAATTGAGCATTTTAAGGGCTTTCCCCACTTCCTACCTGATGCAAATGCCAATAAGATTAAAATCCCATTAATCATCACTGCAACCAAAACTGAAGAGCTTTGATACAGTTCCCAAATGTTTCATCAGAACTGCAGCCAGGGCCAGCTTGATGTTTGGTAGTAAATTAGAAAAAGAAGCCACAACAAAAATTCCCATCCAGATTTTTGGCTAGAACTTTTCTCTGCCTATAAATTCAAGGCTAAAGACAGCTCTAAGTTGGCAAATAAATCAGTTATTGAGCCAGTTTTAAAATTATGTTCAATCAGCTTTGCAGTGCTGCAGCAGGGCAACAGTGCTGCACCCATACAAAGCTCCTTTAGAAATCCTACTGAACCAGCAGAAGCAAATTTGTGTCTTGAGAGGATTGTCTCACTTTTTTAGGTGCTTTTCATGGTCTTCAGGGTACCCCCTGAAATCTCCAGAGACTTCTCCTCTGAATTATTCTGTATTTAGGTTTTCCGAGATACTCTCTTTAACACAGTAAAGGTAAATGCCCCAGAGAAGCAAGTCAAACCTCTCCAACTGTAAACTACTGCCTCCAGGAATACTCTAACATAGACCAGACCCTGAACTCTTAAGCAGGTAAATTGAGGGTAGGGGTTAATGCCATTTTAAGAAACTACGTTTCATGGCTATTGTGCAGCACTGAGCCTGCTACGTGTGGGTTCACTGTGGACTCCCATCTGTTCCCTTAGAGTTATATAGCTGCAGCCACAGAAACTCTTTCTACATCAAATTAAGATTACAAGTAAAAGCCCTAGCCGATGTCTCATTACCTGATAGAATGCATTACATTTTCGGGCCTACTCTGGTCTTTCTGTGCCAAAGGAAAGAGAATGGCTTCAGTGTACATAAGAACTTAGTAATTTTAGAAGCAGAGTAGCTTCGTCTTTCATCACAGCCATGGTTCTTAGCTCGAAGAGACAAGTGGATCACATGTGTTTTTTAGAGCCATGGCTGATAAATGATGACATGTTTTGATAGTGTACTCTAAATCTGGGAATGTTATCTCACATTGTCTTTGCACCACTTCTTGAAAAATTTATGCTGAAAAACAAATGCCATCTCAGGCAACATAAGGATCTCCCATATGACTCACCATCAGCACATGAATGCTAAGCACAAGCATCAAACACTATGAAAAGCAGTGGTACTTGTTTCCTTCTGCAGGTCATCAGTAGGCAGGCACACTGCTGGTTTAGTGAGCAGGCCTCATGACTATCCAGTGGAGAGCTGGATGATTTTTTACAGGTCAGATGCAAAGCAGGCCCATTGGCCAGACTGTATTCCAGAGATCTCTTGTAGGCAAGCACACCCTTTGGAAGATCATGTGCCTACAAAAACTGCTAAGGAAGGAAGGGGGATTGATCCCCTTCTAGGCAGCTATCTTTCAGGCCATAAACAGTTCTGCAACTACTGTGCAGCACTGATCCCCCTACACGTGTTCACTGTTGACCAGAGGTTATCTTCTTCCAGAAACCAGCACTGAAGTTCCAAACTGTACCCAGGCAACCTCCTTGTGACCAGCTTCATAATGGGATTAAGCTATCTTCACAGTAAAGCCAGAAAGTTTATTCAACAGCAACAGAAGACTATTAAGAGCTGTCTCTAGATTTCAGAGTTCAACTTGTAGCTTTTCTTGATTGTGCACTTGAAGTGATGCAAAGATATGAAAGTACAGAATATATTTTCAATATATTGTATTGTACATCCACAAGCCCAGGGTAATGAATATTGTCTCTTCTTGTATGGAAATGCTGTCCTTTAGAGGAGAGAAAATATTCTGGTTCAGCCAAACTGCAGGAAGCTGAGGACCTGGAATACACAGGATACATCTGCAGGAATAAATATAATGCGCTCAAGAGCACTGATAAAGTCTGTGGCACTCAAGCCAGCTGGCACAGGATAGGCCACATCTATTCTGTCCATCTTTCTGCCAGCAAGAGGACAGCCTTACGCAAACTACTCATTAGGAACACTTCCTGGGCTGCCTGGCTTCCCAACAGTACACAGGGATCGATCAGGAGAGTTGTCACAGGCTAACCACGTTCCAGAGACTGCCCTAACAATTTCGCAGTATTGATGGCTGGGTTCCGGTGCCAGGAAACCTCCCCGGCAGTTTTCACATTTGTCTTCTGGTATAGTCACAACCTGTGGGTCCCACCTGTGTTGCAAGGGTTAGAGGCAAAAGCTTTGGGGACTCTTACCAGTTGGTAGAAGAGACATGAGGTTTTTTGCATCATGGCCTAAATGGGAATAAAATAAGCATCACAATTTGGGAACTGCAGCAACTTCAAAAAGCACGCTCAGGACTTGAAGTCAGCTTTAAGAAGTAGTTCCATGTTTTTATGCAGGCAGCTGTACACAGCTTCCACTGGAGGCAGCAAAGAATCAATGCACGTTGGGCAGAACCACAGTGAAATCAACTTGGTTACACAACAGAATAAAATGGTTTTTTTCTTCTCCCCTCAAATCCACAGTTGTTATAAATGCAAGATCTTTCAGATCTTGTATGGCAATGGGCTGACATTATCAATATCTTTCATTTTAGTCCAAAGAAAAAGAAAAGATTTTAAAATAATTTTATATGACCATTACAGTCTGGTCTTTCTCCTAAGACAGAAAATGAGTTTGTCTCACATTACATTATTTTTAAAAAGCTATAACATACCTACTGAATGTTTTGCTATTACAACTGCTCTTTCAGCCTCTTTCCTGACCTGATCGCCTCCCCACCCCCCGCCAAAATTACTCATATTCCTTAATGGAGAAATTTTCACATGTAAAAGAATAATACCATTTTGAGACCAGACAAAACATTCGATTCATTTGAGGGGTCATTTAGTAGTAGCACTACTACTACTACTACTACTACTACTACTACTACTACTACTGCTAGTAGTAGTAGTAGCCACTTCTGGTTTTGTCTTATTATAAGCTAAAATGTCAGGTGTGTTCCAGTTTGTCTCAGAACATTAATGCCAAATACTTCTGAAACTGGAAATTGACTTGGATTTGACATTCATCCCAAAATGGGACCAATCTTCAATTTTTATGGGATGTGTTATATGTGGGTATTGCAGTGTCATATTCAAAAAATCTCATTATAAAAGTCTCTTCTACAATTTTTACTCTACTTAGCAAAGAACAACAACAACAGATACAGGTATGAGAAGACGTTGTGTTGCTGAATTAGTACATATATGGTTAACAAAGAAGGTAAAAATTGAATTGATGATTCACTGTTTTATGCCATTGATTTAAATTTTACCTTGAGCTCAGCCTGAATAACAGAAGCAGCACAATTGTCTTCCCCTTTTCCAGTTGGCATACTCATCTGGGGAAGTCTTCATCCATTTTTTAAAAGATTTTGTGACAAATACCAATAGAGAAGGGTTTCTATCTTATAATGTTACTTTCTGGTTAACATATTCATTCTCCTATACGCAAATTTTGTAAAACATAGTTCTGATATACCGAAGCATTTGTCTCTGTGATTAAAGGCATGCAGATGGACTTCTGTCACAGCCTTCAGGTACTGCACATAGATATCAATATTTATGCCCATTTTCTTATTCTGCAGTGCTTGTTTAGTGGAAATACCACTCTGGTAGTGTCAGTTAAGTCACAAATTGCAGGCAGATGTTTCTGTTAGAAGCTGTCTTAGAATGAGAATGTTCCCTGGGCATTGTTGCCCAATGCAACTGTGAGCTCTGCAATTATTCGATTTGAAAACATGAGATTCACAATAAAGAAAAAAACCCTTGTTTCAGATGGAGCTATTTATCACCTTTTCTTTGTCCATTCCTCACATGTTAGAGGAGCAAGAGAACAATACTCAAATGAAAAGGGTCATGACCACAGTAATAATGATTAAAAGCTAGCAAAAATCTGGAACTTCCATTCTCTGAAGAAGTCCAACATTTCAAAATGTTTTAGATTTGATATGAGACAATCTCACAAGCAAATAAAAAAACCTTCAAAGATACTGAAAGTAGAAAATAAATATTAAAAGGATTTCATGAAATCAGAATGTCCTATGATTTTTCCAAAATTAAACAGTGCACACATCTCATTCAGAAGTCAGAGCATTTTTGGGAATTCCCCAGAATTGGGACCAGAACAACTAATGTGGAACAGGATGCCTTGAAGACATTTCCAGGTTCTTTAAAGCTTGAATATATAGATTTCCCAAGGCTGCTGTGTTCTTGGCTCCATGAGGTTCTGCAATTCCTGACTGTGCCAAGAAACTTGAGATTGGCTGTTCCGTTAAGTGCCCAGCTGCTGGACTCTGAAACGATCTGTGTGGTGCAACCTACTTGGAAACAGCATTTGTGATTCGTCAGAGGTTGATAGAAAGCAAAATACTTCTGCAGCACTTTAACAAAGAAGTGTTCCTCGAATGAAATATTGCCATGTTTGAAAACATCTTACTTGCTCTCTTCTTGTAGTAGTAAGTTCTCAGTCTGAGAAACTGGGTGAAGGAACAGAAATTAAATGAGCATGATCCATTTAGGGTATTTCTTAGTAGCACAACACTAAATACTGCTGCTGTTTATTTGTTTTATTTGTTGTTCTGCAGGCAAGGTAAAACTCACTGTATTGAACAAGCAAGTCCTTGTGTAGGCAAGCAGATATGTATTGAACAGAAAGGCATGAAGAAAAATCAGAAAAAGTTCTGGGGTCTTGAAAAAAATCAATATTTTCATTTTATTAATCTTAATCTATATTCAAAGTGAGATGACCCTGTCAGCAGTGTATCCCACAAGAATGGCAAGCAGTTTTATATAGCATACTTTGGAAAAGAAACATTATTCTAATATTGATAATATATGTGTCCAGAACAAATGGAGGCTTTGATTAGTTGCTCCAGATAATGTGGAAAACAGGTACATTTTTGTTGCCATGAGAGGGAAGTTGAATGATTCTGCCTTATCTTACCCAAAGGAATACACAGAGAAAATCAAACTCCAGTGGTATTTAACTCAGTAAAGCCACATTAACCTGGATCCTAATTCTCTCAGTTGATGAAATATCCAAAAACTTTGTGACTCCAGAAAAGGTCTTAATGAAGCCAGCCCAACTAACTATTCAAACATCAGTGGATTAATCAGGGGTTAATGGAAGATTACAGAGATAAGTTACTATGTTTGCCTATTTTCACAGATTTTCATTTTATTCAAGGCAAGACCACCTGACTCTTGTTCAAATTTATGTAGAATGTTTCTTCTCACACTTTCTAGTACCCTGAAATTATTTTTATGTTCCCTCTTTTGTGGGACTTCCGTGTTTTCCCTTACTACATCTTGGAAAAGGAGACATCAAGATGTCACAGTATGACAGTAACAGTGTCCCCACTGCTGTATCTGGATTTCCATTTGTATATCTCTTGTTAGTAAACTCAAGTGCAAATTCATTCAATCATTTTGCTACAGGATAGCATTGAGTTATTATGTTAGTAGCACATATTTAATTCCTTAATGATACAGTATCTGTTTGTTTAACAGACTTTTGTAAACAAAAATATACCATTTAAAATATTTTCTAAAATATATATTCTTTAAACTACCTATATTATCTAAAAAAATCCATCCCATCTGGTTTGAAAAAATGTTTGGTTTTTTAAAAATATTTGTTGACTGAGATTAACTAGAATTCTGTCTTTTAATTCTTTATTTATTGATTCTGAAATAATTTTTGGTTAATTTGCTTCTGACTGGAATCAGACTAATCAATTAACGCTCCATTTCCTCATCCTGAATGGTGATAAAAAAAATAATCAGTGTTTTCAGTCTTCTACAGTTTTATTGTCACTGTAATAAATAAATAAAATTCAAATTAGGAGGCCAGATTATTTCCTCAGCAAACAATTACGTGTTACTGGAAACATCTTACGCACCTGTAAGATGCTTATTTGGTTGTGATGTTGTCTAATATCTTTCTCAGTTGTCAGTGAATTAAGAATCTTTCCTTTATTCCTACGTGACCTGTGTATCTTATCTGGCTTTCTTTTAAAGGCAGAACAAAAATATTAATTGAATAAATGCTCCTTTTCTGCACTATTAATAATTTAACAATCCATGTCTAGTTAAAAGGCCGTTTCATTGCTATGATTCATTTCTTCTTCAGTGCATTAGAATTCCTCACTCTTAGCTGTGCTGCAGATGGATTTTTTTCCATTGTTGTTAGCTTTCCTATAGTCCAGGTGGTTTTAGTTGAGGTGGGTTTTGTGTTGCAATATTGTTAACACAAAATTTGCAGAAGAAAGTCATACCTTACAATTCCATAATACCTGTTGTGCTTTTGTTTGAGAAATAAGCACATATCAGGGAAATCTGACTGATATTGTCTACAAGCTCTCTCAAAAGCTCCTACATAAATAAAGCATCCGCTGAATAAGAACAAAAGCTGTTACACATGTAGATGTGTACAAAACAGAAAATGGAAACTGGAGTAAGCAGTAGTTTTTCACAGTGCAATAAATTGGATTAAGCAGTAACTTTTCGCTGTCTACAACTGCCTGAAAGGAGGTTGTAGCCAGGTGGGGGTCAGTCTCTTCTCCCAGACAACCAGCAACGGGATGAGAGGACACAGTATTAAGCTGCAGCAGGGCAAGTTTAGGCTAGACATTAGAAAAATGGTTTTTTACAGAAAGAGTGGTTGGGCACTGGAATGGGCTGCCCAGGGAGATGGTGGAGTCATTGTCCCTGGATGTGTTTAAAAAAAGACTGGATGTGGCACTCAGTGCCATGGTTTAGCTAATAATGTGATGTTAGGTCATAGGTTGGACTTGATGATCTCCAAGGTCTTTTCCAACCTAGCTGATTCTGTAAAACTACTGATAAAGCCCTTCAGGAATCTGTGCTAAGATTGGTAATTTCCAACATATTCATAAATAAGCCATTCCTTGGGAAATGTGACAGTGTTTACTGGTATTAAGTTATTCAGGAAAGCCTGACCATGAAAAAAGTAGGAATGAGCTGTATAAGACTGCATGGTCACTGCAATGGCAGGTGAAACTCAGTACACATACATCTGATGTCCAGCAAAATATATGGGGAAAATAATCTAGATTTTACAGAGAAAGATTGAATTTATTATTATTATGAATGCTGTCTCTGAATTAAAATAGATTGTTCTGTTAAAAATGTCATCCTGTTGCTCAAAATCAAGTCAATATTAAGTCAAGAGTGCTATTGGTAGAGTAATAAATAGGGAATGCTTGTGCCTTCCAATGAAAGATTTGGGGGCCTTAGATTCGAAACAGATGATAGGAAGTGTTTCTTAACCTGTGGTTATCTGCAAAACACCCTGACACAAGATACTCCAAATGGTAAGAGTTTAAATGTATTCAGAAGTGAAGCCATTCTAAAACAATGCCATTCTTGCCAATGCTGTTGCTGGCATTTGATCCCAGCTGAGAGCTCACAAAACCAGCCGGAGAGGGTATTGGATAAAGAGGAGAAAGCAAGGCTGTGCTTCTTAGAACATCTGGAGAAGGTGCTTGTTTTACCATGGCATTACTCTTGAAGTGGTCATTCAGGAGCCTGGAATAATGTAACCAAACATGGCCATGTGCAAAACAGACTGGTAGCACATTCATAACATGCCAAAGATTTTTCCATGCAAAGATCCTGAGCACATGCTTTCAATGTCATAATGAATTTGATGAGAACTATGGTGTTGCTGAATATGCTGTAAACTGATTTTGGTTCTAGTGCATCCAGTTTCAAGGCAATTCCATATTTGATGAATAAAAGGGCAGCCTCTGCCTGGTACTGAAATTCCTTTCGAGCCTTGTCGCTCATTGCATCAGCTTTGTGCTTTAGCATCTTGGTCTTTTCTAAGTAGTATTTCTTTGAATGCTGTTTTTCAGAATTGATTAGAGGCCTCCTTGACTTGAAGGTACCATTTGGCAAAGAAAGCACTGAGAAATGATTTGTGATCTCTCCTGCAGATCCTCTGACACCCTTTGACAGTTCTGTGTGATTTCTTTTCACTTTCCTCTGCGTGGTGAGCAAAAGATCCTTGTGGTTGCTCTTGTTCCTGGCAGTGTTATCCATGGGAGGAAGCTTGTCAGTTTCAGTTACGTGTCTCTTTTTGGGCCATCTTGGTTGGCTTTGGTGCAGACTGTGCAACAGACATATGTGGCAGTGGCAGGAGCAGCAGATCTTTTTTCTGGGTTTCAGATGAAGATTTTGGTGCTTTCAGTTTATAGGAGTCTGTTAGCTGAAGACTGTAATGATTTTGATTCTTTTTTTGACTTCATTTTCTATCACTCTCCTCCTTCTCTTCTCTCTTCCTCTTTCAAAGGCACTCCTTAGCAGTGTCTGTGGCTTTCCTCTTCAAGTCCTGGTTCTTTGCATCAGGTAGTTCCTTGGTCTCTGCTCTCTTCTGGTGTCTGTCTTTCCTGGGAGATCCAAGGATCTTCCAAGGAGGTCCAACAGATCTCCATCACTTTTGACGGGTGATGGAGATCTGTTTTCACCATGAAGTGATCACAGGTGGTAGGTCCCTCATTGGCAAGAGCAACTCATAGGTAGGGGCAGTTTTTCCATGTGGAAGTCCTGACGCCTGTGGCTACTGCCTCACACTGGGCACCAAAAAAGACCAAAACCCCATCTTTTTAAATCCAACTTTTACCCTACTCAACCAAATATTTGAATTGTACAGCATTTGTCCCAGATCCTTGCAGTCCCAAACCCAAGCCCATTTCCAGACAAAATTGTTTGCTCCACAGTAATCTAGGATGCCATCACATGCACTGTAATTTATTTTGAGTTGTTGAAAACTATATTTCTTATATGATATGATGATCATACTTGCTTCAGAAATAATCGTTGTGGCTCCAGACCTCGTGGCAAGATCCAAATGTCATGGCAAGATCTCCTGGAGATCTTGAAAATCCCTCTCAAAAAAATTCAGCTGTTTCTGTTGAGAAACCTTAATTGGAAACAGAACTAACTCTACAGTAGATTGAAGACCCATAACAATTATAATCTCTGACCTTCATCATAATCTTGTAGATGACTATGCTTTGCTCTTCAGCTCTGGTAGCCTTATAAACCACCTATCAATACTGGCTATAAAAGAAAATAAAACCCATTATATGCCTACTGGTTCCTGGTTTTATCTTAGAGAGCTTTGCAGGATTCAAGTTTAATTAATCTGTTCTTCCTGTTCTGAATACTTTCACTTTACCAGCAATACAGTTATGACTCACAAGAACTAATTTTGTTAGTTCCCTCAAATAGAGTTCATGTGTCTTTCTTTTGAATCTAGCAAATTGACTGTTTGTATTCCATAATAAAATGATACACATATGCTTGTCAGTTCCTACCTCAGTGAAGGAGTAGAAGACCTTGCATACCAATTTTTCAAGTATTTCTGGATTTTAACAGCATGGGGCTGCCATTGTGTGTGTCCTCATTCTTCTGTAATGAGTGAAAAAATGGTATCCCCTCAAGGAAGAAGGGCTCTGTTGTTGTTGTTCCCTGGGTAGCCTTGCTGCATTTGCTTTGTGTTGAAACACTTATCAAGAGTTGTTTAGTGGAGTGATACCAGTGATCCTGTGGTGACCATAGGCAGACCACCTGAGAGGAAGAATCTCTGCAGCAAGGCTGTTGCCAGTAGAAAATGCATATTCAGAGTTCCTTGGTAAGAAAACCAGGAGATAGCAGCACACCACCATCAAGAGGTGCAGAAAATGTACCTACAGGTGCAGCTAAAGGGGGCAGCAGCAGACCTAGTCGAAGCTTTGGGAACCTGTGAGCACTTGCAAGAACTTATGGCACAGTAAGAGCAATTGCTACAGGAGGAACATTAAAAACAAGAGACTTCAGGACTAAGGAACAGGATTAAAAACTCTTTCTCTGATCAGCAGACAACAATAAAAAGGAAACCAGCACACAGGGTAAGTACAATGAAGTTGAAACTCACAGGGAATGGTTGTCTTCCAGTAAAATCAGCCTGAGGGTAACCTGGAAGCATTTGTAGAGCTTTCAAGTGGCTTAATATGATCCAGACACCCTTGCGTTGTCAAACTATCCAGTTTGTGGAAGACAGTTTGGAAAATTGCAGACCGGTTGCAGGAATTCGTGTAGGGAACGTAATGCCATGTGTCAAAATGTGGACTAGTATTGGCTAAAAGTGAAGGCTAGATCTTACTAGTTACTTGATCTGAACACGAAAAGCATTCTAAGGAGCTATTAGAGTATCCATGGACAAACACTGTATGTTACTTCTTTAAGAGAGATTAAGTTGTTGATCTTCATGGAATTCTGTGGCATATTGTGAAGGATGACTATAATATACAAGGCCTGGATCTATTACTTTTAGCAAGTTGTTGATGCTTTAATTGGCACTTGATTTTCAGGAATGAGGCACAGCAAGAGACATGAAGATTCTGTCCCCGGGATAAGAGAAAAGATTAGCAGCTGACCTCAGAAGTTTTCAGAGACATTTGTTTTGGGATTAAGGACATGCATGTTTTTGGACACTTCTACACAGTGGTTGGAGAACTTCTGAACAGGAAGCCTATAGCACAGAGTAAAAGAATAGCAAAAGATGGGTGATAAGAACATTGAAGAGTTAGATCTGGAATAGATTAGCTCAACCATATTAGTGTCAAAGTGTGACGGGAGATCTGACTGTGTATTGACCGTGCCACAATTATCTTTTGTGTATGTTGGAACTTTCTGACGTCTTTATCTCAGATGAAGTATCAGCAGGCTAACCTGGGGGTTTCTCTTTTGTGTGGACTGCAACAATGTTGACAGCAAATAACACTGAGAAATGAGTTGTGAGGCTGATCTGCTTTCTTAGGTGCCTCTTTTCTGTTAGCATACATTTCATGCATTCAGCTCTCCTGGTAAGAGTTTATTGCTAAAAAACTGGATAGGTGTTCCCCACCCACTCTCGTTGTCAGGGCCCTGAGTGCCATCAACAGCCCTTTCATTCCTTTCCCCTCTCTGAGGTGTTTGACCACCCACAGTCCAGGCCAGGTTTGATACAGTGCAGATGTGTAACCTGGGATCTGATTGCTGCAAAACGATTTGAGAAAGAGCAGCAAGAGGCTGCCTCAGCTGGCTCAAGAGCCAAATTCCAGTTCAGGCCCTTGTCCCTGGTCCTTATCAAACCCCTACATTCAGCCCAAACACATCTTTATCCTTTTTATCAAAGGATACTTCTAGTAGGTAGATAAACAGCTCTAAAACATTTATGTGTATCACATCCAGCTCATTTAATTTTGAATTTAAATCTGTTATGCTTTTAAGTAGAACCTTTACTAAAACTGTAAACAGATTTTTCAATAAATCAATAACACTGAGAATTTAATAGATGGGAATTATAGGCTGGAAATTGCTACATTGAACCCATCCACCTCTGTCATTTCAAGTTTTGCTTCTTTGGCCCTTGAGAGCTCAGGAAAAGTTTTTACTGTGTCTTATTTGGGAACCTCACACCTTTTCTAAAACCATAGACACTTAGACAGGAGATTTCATTCCTCCCTAAATCCTTTGGTAAGATAATAGTGCCCACCACATTATTAAGTCTTATAAAGTGGGACCAAATAAATACACAGTATAAAGCTGTATAAAAGCTGGTGCCAACAGGAGTGGGGGAGTCATGGTTCATTCTCTGGCAGTTATGACTAATGGATGCAAAGTGAGACCAAAGATTAGGAACAGTGATGCAATTAATGCAGGCAAGAGAGATACTGAAGAACTTGATACTGAAGACATCTTGCAAGCCACGCAGACCTAAGAGGAGTTAAAGCACTTTATTTTTGTTTCTGGTTAAAGGTAGATGTATGCTTTGATATGAGGTTAAGAAGAAAAAGGATACAGGCATTCCGGACCTAGCCTTCATCAAATTTTTGCATGTTTATCAAGATCCAGTAATAACCTCAAGAAATCAATCACTATTGATTGATTCTTAAATTATTCTTAAATTTAATCTCAAAACTGGGAGAGCAGGGGACATTAGAGGTGCCAGGAGAGCAGGTGAAAGCACAGTGGCTATATCCCGAAATTTCTATGATCCCCTCTCCCCAGTAGTACTACTAACACCAAAGTCAAATCTTATTCTTAGACTTATCATTAGCCTACAGTAATTTAGGAATTAACTGTAAGATACAAGACCTTGCCAGTTCCAGCCCAACTCCCAGTTTGCCAAGTAGCATTCCTTCACAATATAATGAATTTTGCATTAACTACAATTTTTCCTTTGTCTTAACTGCACAGTAGCAGGCTGGGGTAGCCACAGAGCTATCTCCCAAGAGGTACTCTTTAGAGACTCCTTCCTGTAGAACAGACTACTGTTAACAAGTTTAAAAATAAGAAGGATTAGAGTAACAATGACTATAGAGTTGGGATAATGGCTTTATCTTTTCTGCAAAATTTGTAGGACCACACAAATTATAGCTGAGTTTGGTCTGAATGAGAAGTTTAGTTCTGCAAGGGATGGCAGCATAGTTCTGTGTAAAAGGTGAAGTCTGGGGCTACTTTTATGGTATGGGGTAGTACTAAGAACAGCAGGGACTGATATCTTTTAAGATGTAATTTGAAGAGGCAGAATGAGGGTGAATGTTGTGAATTACTTCTTTTGAGTCTTCATGATGATCGTGTTGGAGAATTTCCTGTTCTAATGAGATTTAGAAACAGAAATAGGTGAGAGGATCAAAGAAAGAAATTAAGCCTATTGCGAGACTGAGCAGAGCACACAGGACCAAGAGGTTCTGTAAAGGCATTTATGGGTCCTTAAAGCATAGCTGAGACAAGGGCTACAATTGAAAGAGTCATGTAGGTTCTGTACAAGAGGTGCTGAAAACTTTTGGGAATTTTGTGGGTTTAATTCTTGCAGAATTAGGGTGATCCCACAACTGGCCTGGATAAATGGTTTTATTTCTTGTTCAAATGTGCTTCACGTAAATTTAGGATAGGTGTGTGATTGTAAGGGATTATAATAGTTCATCAGCAGCTGAAAGAAGTTAATTGGCCCAGTCTGTATAGACTAAAACAGCTGGTGTTTAAAGGAAAACTGTGGTTAAGACTAGACTAAGGGTGAATGTCTCAGGAACTAGAAGACATGATACCCAAAATCTAGGTTTATACCGGAACTACAAGTCTCACAGATCCAGGATAAATGTTTAGCTATAGGGGCGAGTGAGTTTTCTTTAGGTTTGAACCACATTTAGATTGTACATCTTATTTAAAGCTATACTTCTGCTTGTTTCATGGTGCTATAAAGCAAGTGCTCTAGAGCTAAACTGGTAACAATACAGTTCAGGACCTTCTAAACCAAGACACGAGATGGTCTTGGAAAGCCTGTCTAATACCGATGTGGACATTGATTGTTGGTAAAAGGAGGTTATTTATTGCAGTTAGGATTTTTAAAGACACGAGGTCAACTATAAGAAATATGTTTCTGCAGATTTCGGATCTTGTTTTCTGCCTTTTTGCTGCTTCCAAAAATAGTCTTAGCAATTTAACCCTTTCTGTCCCTGACTCTGTGAGCCTTAGGGACTACATGTAGCCCACATCTTCAGTAGGTCTTGGTCTGAATCTCTGAACTGAAATGAAATATAAACCAAGCAATAGACTTGTTGGCCAGGTCCATTTCATTTTGACCTATTTGATTCAGCTAAACATATCATCCTAGGCCTGTAAGTCACACGTAACACAAAAATTCAGTTCCTGCTTTCAAAGTTAAACTGCCACACAAAATATATATATATTTTTTTTTACTCTACAGTTGTGCACTATACCATATTGTGTATGTGAACCACTTCAAGCCTCTGATATTGTGCACTCTAGAGTGCAGAGCTGCAGGAACCTGAAAAAAAAATCTTGTTCACTTTTTCATGTTCTCAACATTAAATAAAAGCTTTCTTCAGATATACTTAATTCATACATGTCATAGGTAGCATTGCTGGTAAACCCTGCACATGCTGGTGAATTCTGCTCTTATTTTCAGAGCTAAATTTTATCCTTTTGATAACCCAATTGGTACCGAGAGCCCAATAACATCTAGCCAATTAACCGAAACCAATTTGCTGCTCTAGCACCAAGTCTTTCATAGTCCTTTGTGCTTTTCAAGTGCTGCCAATAACACTATGCTCCTTCATCTTTCCTGGGGTGATCTTACAGCTTTTCTTAAACTAGCTGTTCACATGTGCCTCCAAAGTAAGCAGAAGCCATTGTCTGTCTATATACCCCTGGATTAGCTCTCTAGGCACTGAAGAATCCAGAAATTAACCTAGATCTTCAGCCTTCTCTTCAGAGACACTAAATCTATTTCTAATCCAGCCTTAACTGTACTAAGAGGCTGAATTCCCTTCCCTAACTCATTTAATGCTATTTTCTCATGTTCTCTGGTATCTGTGTTCAGAATCCAAAAATAAAACTAGATCTTCAGTCCAACTATAACTGTAACTCCAAATTTAGGCAAGTATCTCAAAAAGATAAGGAACTAGCTAGAATTATTGTTGGCCTTCAGTGTTGTACCAACTTTACAGGCCTTGCAAATGCAAATAAATTAGCTTTTCAGATTCTTCTCTCTGGGACCTGGAAGTGTGTAATAGTAAAGATTTTTCACGTCTAATGAAAAATTTATTTTAAATGCACTTCAAGCATTTTTGGTGCTAGCATAAATCTCTGCTGGTACCAAACCTGGCATCAGTGTCAGGAGTTTGCCAGTGCTACTCCAGGGAGTGCAGTGCTAAGCTGCGTTTCTGTTCTCAGCCACAGGAGACTTGCCTGATATGTGACCTGTGGTAAGTTTACTTCTGAAGTGCATCACGAGGTTCACTCCCAGTTGGAGTCTATTTAAGAAAAAAATGTATGAAGCAAGGATTATCTTATATATACATCTTTATCATATATGTGTATATATCCTCATTACAAAATACACAAATCTCTTTTTCCTAGTAATATGATTGTTTTAAAATATTCCGTGGTCTGAAGTCAGAACTTCTCACATGCATTAAATAATAGACTTTGTCTGCCCAATTCACTGCTTAAACAAGGTTGCTACTCACCTTTAGAATAAAAATTCAGTACTCAGTTACCAAACTTAATTAAAATTGTGTTATGTTTTCTGTATCAGAGTTAAGTTTTTGTCTTTTCACAGATGCTTCCTTGCATTTTATGTTCATGAGTGAGTTTTTAAATAACATAACATGCCCAAGAGACTCCAGAATCCAGAATTGATGCTCACTAAAAATACTAAATTCTTTCACTTGATTATTAAAAAAAAAGTAACACTAATCTCAGAACTATTGGACAAAATAAAGATGTAGGTTTGATTGGTTTTTAAAATTTTTTTTTCTGTGTGAACTCTGTGAAAATGCGTAAAAGATAAAATGTCAGGACAGAGTGCTACCTTTCACTTCACTATGGTACAATATATACAAATACATTATGTGCTATGATAAAATACCGAGTTTTAAAACACTTCATTACTCAAGACTGTGTAACTAAACCAACTTTGGATTTATTATCTGACAGTTCCGAAAACTCACTGTTTTTGAATAATTTAGAACTAGAGCTTTAGATTCTGAGATGTTAATTTATGTTAACAATATATGCTATGTATTAAAAAAAGACTTACTGGTTGGTTGAACTAAGTACAAATTTGCTTGTAGACTTTATGAAATATTACAAGACTTTATTAACATTTAATTTTCTTCCTCATTTTTTTCATTTAAAATTATTTCATTTTTAGTTTTTCTCCACCTGCCTTCCCTAAAAATTACCCTAAACAACAGAACACAGTTGTAAGAGTAACCTATTTAATATATGAACTCAGTCCTAGCAAACTAACAGGTGCTGAAAAGAAAGTCTTCCCAAGACTGCTATTCCACCCAAAATTTCAGTGTCCATAAACAAATAAAAAAAAGTTTCTACAAATATCTGTTAATTCCATACTTTAAAATAATTGCATGTATCATTGCATCCTTTGCTCACAACTGAACAAATTTAGGAAAAAATGATCATATAATAAACATAAAGAATTAAACTGAGAGAACACAGGAAACCTTAATGTAGCTATTTCCAAGTTTTTGATTGTGTGACTTTAAAACCAAAGTAGGTTTATTTTTTTCTGTAGTTCTTTTTAGGTATCTGAAAGTAAGTTATTCATTTGTATTATATCTTTCTGAATGTTGAAGTAGAACTAATAGAATTCATCTTGGGGAGATCTGAGTTCTGTTTTAATATTTACCTTAGACCCTTAAAGCACAGTGGGTGTTTCTTTGTCTTTTTGCCTCTGAGCATGATGAAGTTAAATTATAGTTGGGGTCTCTTTAATTGTCCCTTACCTACAAACTCTGGATTTGAGAGCTTTTAGTAAGACATGTAGCCCTCATAAGATAAAAAAGCTCTTTTCCTTTCAAAGCTTATCAAAAACCTCCCTGCAGCCTCCAAAATCCCCCTAGACTTGAGAGATTTTCTTTAAAAATATAAGCATAAAAATGCCTATTTTTAATATTTCCTCCACACTTGTTTCAATAAATACTTGTGCTTTTTTTAATGCAGATGAGATAAAGTAATTAAAACCATCCCTGTCTAAATGTGCAGAGCTCTCTACTAGCAGTAACAACTACCATTAGTCCTTACATGCAAAATACTTGTATTAGCTCTACCAACTGCCCAATCTCTGTGTGGACAATTTTACTTCCCAGTGACCCTATCAACTTTTTTGTATTTAAATTCACAGCTTCCCCCAGTTTCACATTCAGTAGCCTGGTGCCAAAACTTTTTTTTTTTTTGCATTTTAGTTGTTTTCAAATATTTTCATGCATTCATATATTTCTTCATTTAAGAAGACAAAATTTAACAGCTTAAATGCTTAATGAACATGCAGTCTTCCTTTCCCTACACTTTTTCCATTTTGTACATGCTTAAAACATTTAGATGAATTTAGAGAACTCTGCGCATAAACCTTTGCTTGTGTTCCACTGTGCGGCTTGGGTAGATGCTGAGCTGGTGCAAGGTGCCCTGTACAAACAGAAGCCTTTGCAAACATGAGCACAATTTTGTGCCAAGCTTAACCAAGCTCAGTCCAATCTTTCTTCCCCTCTGTGTAGTGGCACATAGTTACAGCTTCCATCAAGAAAGCAGAGAACCTGAATTGTATGCCATGTGCTATTCAAGGGAAATCATGTGATCCAGGAGATTACATCTCCATGAGAATATTATTTTAAGGCTGCTTTGGGTGGTGTTGACCAGGCATTTTGCATCCCTACAGAAGCTGTTCCTCCATTCTAGAAATGGTTCAATGTTAAGAGAGTGAGACCAGAGGATGGACTCTGCTTTCAAAATTTAGTGACCAGGCATCTCTGCTGAGAAGGCAACCCCATTGTAATTCTTCTCCTTGTTCACCATCTACATTTTATATTAAATAGTTACCAATTTGATAAACAAACCTCCTCATTTCCAGAAGATGGTCCTAGCTACCTGGTATCCATGTTATGTCTTTGCTTCTTGGATGAAATATTTATTTTTTCAGAAATTTGCAATCATGGATGATTCTTAAATCCCTCCATGTAGAAAAAGTCTACAGGAGATATGAGGAGTATCCTTTCCTCTTGCAAAATGACAACTCTTAGAGAACTGCCTGAGTCACTCTAAAGTGTGTGTCCAGACTGAGGAAGAAAGTTAAGTCCTTCCGCACTTCACAAGGGCTGTGTATGCACGTCTGCAGTAATCAGGAAAAGACAGGAAGATTATATTCTTAGTATTTTTCCAGAATAAGACATGAAATCCCTCTTAGCTCTTTCTTGGAATGGAAATAAGCACATCAGGGACAATTTAGGCTATAGAGATGTTCATAAAAACATTTTCCTCATAGTTTTTCTAGCAGCTCAAGGGAGGTGATCCCGCTCCTCTACCCAGCCTTAGTAAGGCCGCATCTAGAGTATCCAGTTCTGGACTCCTCAGTACAAGAATGCCAAGAAGCCTCTGGAGCAGGTCCAGTGGAGGCCTGTGAAGAGGCTTAAAGGACCAGAGCATCCCTCTTACAAAGAACTGCTGGGCCTGTTCAAACTTGAGAAGAGAGAGCTGAGAGGGGACCTTGTGAATGTCTGTCAGTATCTGAAAGGAGGTGTCAAGAGAATGGATCCAGGCTCTTATACATGGTGCCAAGCAATAAGATGGAAAAACCTCATGGATCAAGGTAAAGGCAGTTTAATATGCCCAAAAGCAAGGGCTGGGCACAGAAGCAAGGGAAAACAAAGCTTTATTCTCTATTTCCCATCAGCCACATCCTGGGAAGCAGGGCTTGAGTATGTGTAGCAGTTGCTCTGGAAGACAAGCATTGTAATAATGAATGCTTTTGCATCTGAGCAGATATCATATGGTATGGAATATTCCTTTGGACAGTTTAGGTCTGCTGTCCTAGTTGTTCCCCATCCCAAGATCTTGCCCACTTGGAGAGACAGTACTAATTCTGTGCCAGCACTGCTCAGCAGTAGCCAAAATACTGGTGTGTTATCAACTCCTTTCTAGATACCAATACAAAGCACAGCACTGTGAGGGCTGCTGTGGTGAAAATGAGCTCTAGCTCAGTCAGACCCAGGACATGTATAAAAAAACAAACTTCATTTTAAAAGAGCTGCCTCAAAATCTAGACTAATCTGCAAAAACCCTATTTTTTAATCGATGTGATCTCTGTCTTTAAAACTGAGCTTTGTGTATCTTTAGACATATTTGATGGTGTAAATGGAATAAGATCATTTTAATTAAGGATTCTAGTTTAAATCCGAAGAATTGTGACTTAAACCTTTTCTATTATGTCAGTTATAGTCCTCCTAACTCTAAAAGGATGCTGTCTCTAAGGACATCTGTTCTTTCCCACTGTCTCTTTTTTCCACCCAACTTAACAACACTCGTACAGCTCATCCTTAGCTGTAGTCACAGAGAAGTCATTCAAAATATCAGAGAACAAAAGAAGCTAGATCGGAGTCTAAGAAGTTGCAACAGTTCAGTTTAGCACCACTTCATCAATATATCTTCAAAACAACAGTGTTGTGGACGAGACAAAGTTATAAAGTACATCTGAATCATCAGAATGAGTGCTTTCTTTTAATGGGTGGTGTAGAGGCCTAGAGACTGCTCACAGTTCTCTAATTCCTCCTGCTTGTTCCTCATGCTACATGAATTAGTGTACAGCCCATAGTTGTGCTGATTTCTCAGAAGTGTGACATCTTCTCCCATAATGCAACCCTCTCATTGTTCCTTTATTTATGGCATCATAAATATATATGGCATCATAGAGTGTCTTCAGCCCTGTTTCAATGATTACCATCATGATTACCATGATGATTTTGATTTGATTACCATATCTCTCCTGACCACATCACCCTGCACCCTTTGCTTGCCACCCACCTCTGGTTTTCTCATCTGATCATCACCTCCTTTCTCCATCTTTCCTAGCTGAAAGCTCTCCTCAGCACGTTGGCCAACCAATTGGCAAAGACGATTTTGCCCCACTTGCTCAGGTGGTTCTCTATTTTCCTAGGAGTCCTCAAATCCTCAAAAATAGTCATGAAAGCTTAATTCCTGATGATGATACCAGGTCTGAAAACAGTAGTTTACCCACAGAATCCTTCCAATCCTCCTTGAGCTCTTCCCTCTCACCCAGGAGGATTACAGAGAGAGAACCCTGGGCCACCATGCCCTTGACCATTGCCCCAAGAGCCTTGCAGTCATGCTTGGTACACTCCGGGTCTTCCCTGGTCATGTCATTACTGACCAGCATGTCCATGCCATTGGAGCAATCAGAGGAACAGTGTGAGGGCTGGACAAGGCATGACAGTCTCCTGACAACATCCTGGGTCCCAGGCCCCATCATACAGTGGGCAGTGCAGTTACAAAAAATCATCCTCGTTTTTACTGCAGAGCCTCCCTTCTCTGGGCACACTGTATCCACACTGAGTTGTAGGCAGGCTGTATCCATAGTGACAGAAAATCATTAAGGTGTCTAAAAGATATGTAACCCTCAAAGGTATACTTTAAAAAAGCTCTACTAGTCAAGGAAGTGGCTTTTGCCAGTCTGAAGAGGGTGTCTGTGCTCAGAGCTGCTGGTTTGATGTTCTCCAGAGATGCTCTACAGAGTTCCCATACCCAGGGCCCGGCAGCACCGGGAACTGCGGGGGCTCTGTGAGGGGAGGCCGGGCTGCCCCAGCCGGACACAGCCGGTTCCAGCCGGATCCAGCCACCCTCCGCAGGGCACGGCTGAGCCCACGGCTGGGGCACCTCAGCGAATGTGTGTGTGAGGAAGGCCAAAAACACTGCACAAAAGGTATTCAGGAAAAGACAGATGAGATAAACAACATTGTGAACAGCAAGGTGAGAACAGAGGGAGGTGGAGGAGCTCCTCCTGGCCCTGGAGAAGAGATTCCCCTGCAACCCCTGGAGGAGCCTAAGGTGACACGGGTGGTTCCCCTGCAGCCTATGGAGGGGACCATGCTGTCTGTCCATGGAGGACACCGCAGGTGGTTGTGTTCTGAAGGAAGCTGTAGCCATGGATACTACTGCTCCATGCTGGAGCAAACTCCTTAAAGGAGCTGCAGCCTGTGGGGGACACCATGCTGGAGCACATTTAACCTGAAAGAGTAGCAGAGAGGAAAAGTGGGAGAGAAAGAAGCAACAGAAAGGAGCTCATATGGACTGATCACAGTGCCCATTACCCATCCCCCTGTGCCACTTGGGGTTGGGAGAAAGACATAAAGGAATCAGGAATGAAGTAGTGAAATTGAGCCTGGGAAAAGGGAGGGTGTAGTGAGGTTTTTGTTTCTCACCATCCCACTATATTTTGAATTTGCAGTAAATCAAATTAGTTATACCTAAGCTGAGTCTCTTTTGCCTGTGATATTAATTGTTAAATGATCTCAATGTCCGTACTTTGATCCATGAGGTTTCCACCTTATTTTCTCCCCTCATCCTGTTGAAGAGGGAGAATGAGAGAGCAGCTGAGTGGGAGTCTCTCTGCAGGCCAAAGTCAAAACACCACAATCCTTTTTCTTCCTGCAAGACGCACATGGAAACAAAGTTGTCCAAATGGTATTCACAGCAGAAAAGCCCATGTAGGACAAATTATTTATTTCCAAAACTTAACTTCCTATAAAATTCCCAAATAACTGTATGCGTTATGTGAGCAAAACAGCATTTTTATGTTACTGCTGCATTGATTGCATTGATGTGTTGCTGCTATTTCCAATTTGTAATAGGAAGGTCATTCCTAAGGAAGAATTTCTGTAAGTAAGACAGGGTTTCTTGTCAGGCTTTGCTATCTGTCATAGGTAAAGTTGAGCAGAAAGTTGTGGAATAGAGAAAAGACAGTCCTATGATATGATTACGCTGACTTAGCTATCATCTATGGACAGACGGCCAACAGGTTGCAGCATTTCAATGTTAAAGTAGATCTGATGTCCAGTATATCCTTTTGCTCTTGCTGTTCTGAGTGAAATAAATGACCACCAGAAATTCTGATAAGGTGCGTAAAGAGAGCATTCCAAAGAGATGTCTGACTCAGTATCAATGACATGAATGACAATTTATTCTGAGGCTCACTAGAAGAGCCAGAGCAAATTATATGGCTCTAAAAATTATTTCATTTGAAGTGATGGCAAAACTCTTGATGGTAAGTCACAAAACAAGGAAAAAGTAATACAATACAAAAGTAATAAAAAAATAAATAGATGAAAGATTGAATGAAATGCTGTGATCATTATCAAGCTGTTATGTTTTTAATTATGGTCATAAGCATGTTAAGATGGGCAAGAAATTATTCTGGAGAAAAATATTATGTTTCTTAATTAAATTTCTTTGAAAAATATCTATTTCAGTGCTGATACTAACTTCTTATGAAAATATTTCACTTATGGTCTTGCAATGTGAGAAGTAGCATAAAAGATGCAGGTGATTTTGTTGTGCAGAGTATTAGAAGACACAGGAGAAAAAAATAGAAATATGACTATTTTATAATCAAAGAAATACACCTTCAGTTGCATAACCATATGCAGCAGATACAGTGTGATTCTGGCTACATCAAAGTTAGCAGTAGTTTTCCATTTGGTAGGAATTTCCTTTCTTTCTAGTTGTCAAGGAATGAAGGGACTAGTTGGAACTCAAACAATGCTCTCAAATTTTTCATGTGACTTTATTAATTCTTTCAACAGGGTATGTCAACTGTATGTTTAAAATTTCCAAATTTGTTTTCCTGTGTGGAATCCATCATATTCCAAAAGAACTACAGAATTAATTCAGTCTGGTAATCAGTGTAATTATATTAGAATTTCATCCAGTAATTCTTGTGTTAAAATAAAGGGGGTTGTAATCATATCTTGCTCAAAAATTAAATGTATGATTTCACTTTCTCACAATTTTGAGGGAGATTGTTCCAACAGCTTAATTGTTTGTATACTGCAAAATATACTACATATTGGAATAAAATCAGTTTGGAAGTGTACAGATAAACAAACATGGAATCAATAATAAATAAACATGGTATCACCAATACTTCATGTTATAATAGTCTGAAGGTTTTTGTTTGCTGCAGTGTCCTCTCTTTTCATGTTAGGAAATGATTTGAGGGTTCACAAAATTAATAGGTATCATGACATTTTTCTCTTTTTACACAGGAAGTTTTAACATGAGAACAGTGAGAAACTTCTTCCACCCAGGCTTTCCTGCTTCAAGGAGGGACACAGCAATTTGTAAGTTTTCCAAGATATATACAGTATATATATATATTTTAAGACATGTAATCTTGACAAGTGACAACCTAATGGACAAAACCTTACCAAGTATAGACATATGGGACTATTTACTTTAATGTTAATTCAAGTTTTACTGCTTTCAGTAAGCTGTTTTTTTGCTGTTTTCATGGTGTTTTCTGTTGCAGAAAAGTAACATGAACTTTGTATGTCAGCGAGACACCTCCACCTAATGCACAACTGTTCTGTCTTTAAATGTCTTTGTTCTGTCTTCTTTATTTCCTGTCTCCCTATAAGAAAATCACAACATTTAAGATGTGCTGTTTGACCCAGTAGCAGACAGTTTTGGGTTTGCACTGAAAATCAAGACATCCAGTTTTCTAAGCCACCTTGTGATAGAGGCCAAGGGTGGGTTTAGGAAATAGTATTTCTAAGTATGTCCTGACATGAACATTTTTCACAGAAACTTCACAAGGGTCAGTATCCATACTATTATTTTTAATACTTTTTGAAGGACATTTCTTTCAAAAATACACCAAAATTTTGCACCCATTTTTATATCTTTATTATCCAGAATTTGCTGTATCAATTAGTTAGCATTGTGAAAAAACAGGGCTTTTTTTAGAATTCTAAGTGATCATCTGTGATCGCTTTACTTACTTCCAAGTATTCATTTGTGATTTTCCACTTCAGGAGTGGTACTAAAATGCTTAAAAGCCTATAGGCATGCTCCTGACAGGAAAGAAGTTTCAGCAAATGTATATCAACCTCAGTCATTATCGCCATTCTAATTCCTCTAATGGATTTATCCTTAAAAGGAATTATTAGTGAGCCAATAGAAACTCATCCATCTAAATCCCTTCAGAGTATAATGAGTATTTTCATTTCCCATGTTGAGACACTGTGTGGCATCTCCTTACATTCCTCCATCATGGCACTTTACCCTTGTCAGAAACGGATGGATGAAACAGTATTTCTTCTGTCTTTGCAGTTCTAAGGGCATTGTTCAGTTTATCTCATGAACATTTGTATAGAGGCTGATCAGGACTACTACAGAAATTGAAAGTACTAATCCAAAGCTTACTGAAGTTAATGGAAAAGTTTTCATTGACTCCACTGGGTGCCATGTGGCTCATAGGCTCCAGAAAGGCAAAGACTTGACAGCCTTCTTAAGAAAATTTCCTTTTATGTGTTTATCATATGCTGGAGGCTTTTGTTGCAAGGCTGCAATGTCTGACATCTGCTCTTGGATGCTACCCTCGAAGATACTGCTTGAGTGTAAATAATGACATACTGTGAAGGCTGCTTACCTAATGGAAATACTGAAAATATAAAACTCTGCTGAGACATCAATGCAAAACATAATATGTCATTTATCTAATGTACTATTTTATCACAGAAGCCAGACTGTTAAGGGCACAATATCTTTCCAGTCTGTTCAATGGTATTATCTGTCAGCTGGAATGCTATAAACACAGAATCAATCATCACAAGCACAACATAGATGACATTGTAGTATATACATGTAAATGATACAACAGATGCCAGAGCTGTAAATTTACCTTGATATTTATCTGAAATTCACAATGCCTCTAAATGAGGAAGTAGTGGGCAGGTAAAAGGCATAAGGAAGAACATTTTCAGAGTAATTTTCTTGCTTGTCCTATCTTGACACAACTGAACCATCCTCTAGAGCTGGCTGTCTTTAGCTCCACAGTAGGAAAAAATACACATTTAGCATGTAAGCCCAGCCCAGAGTCCAACATAGAACTCACAATACTAGTGTTTGTCCTTCAGGAAGATACTCAGTGAGGAGGGGAAGAGATCCATCCATGTGTTACTTATGAGCCTGACCCAGACTTCCCAGGCTGAAGGTTACAAATGAAGGGTTTAAAGGTATCTGCACACTTATATAATTTGAACAACTCACTTTCTGTTCTTCCCAGCATTTTTAACATCTTACTTCAATTTCCTAGCAAAATATCCTGACTGACCAGCCGTAAGACTCAGTAGATACAAGAACTTTACCCATTCCTCCAGCAGTTGTGCCACTGACTGGACAAAAGCAACAAACAGTATGAAAAATAGCAAGGGTATGTGAGCACACATATCTACTACTCAGTGATAATGTCCCTTTTGCCTACTAGGACGCTGGTTTGAAACATTAAACAAAAAGTTTGCTTTTGACCTTTGTTGATAAATGGATCAAAAGAGGAATCCAAAGTTATTTAAAATTGCAGATGGAGAGAAACCTCCGCAGGGAAAAAGTGTTCTGCCAGCATCTGCTGGCAAGTAAAGGTAACTGCTAATCCCCATTTGCAAGCAAGTTGTGTAAGGCTTTGAGGCATTTTTAACATTCCAATATGTTTTCATAGGCAAATTTTTATTCAGATTGTAAACCTGTGGCAAGAGATGTCAGGTCATGTGTAGCCTGCAAAAAATGGATGTTACCTGGTGTGCAACAAGCGAATAATTAACACTTATGTGAGACACTGATTATTTATTTCAGAGTTGTGCAAGCCTGGGTGCTTGTGGAATTCCTCAAATCAAGCACATCAACTGTCAAAACTTTTTACTATTTACACATTTTAGCAAACAAAGGAATTAGTGTTCATTGGCTACGAGTTACACAGTTCTCTTATTAATTAGTAATATATCTTCTATTGGTTAATGATTCTCTTGCCTCTCATGCTAATTAGTCCCCATGCTCAGTGTTTCTCTTCTTTTGGGTCGGTGGGTTTCTTTTGGGTCGATGTGTTTCTTATGTCAGTGGCCCCTGAGTCGGTGGCTGCAGATCTCTCCCTGCCAGAATTTCCTTTTATCCAGGTGGAGCTGCTTTCAGCACAGTTGCTGAGTTGGGTTTATTGGTTTCTGCCTTATCTTGGAAGTTCTGCCAGTTGTTTTTGTGGCCCATAAATGCTGCAGCTTGTGACAGGATAAAGATGAAAACTGAGAAAATGTGAAGGAGATCCCAATTTATTTTCCCTGTCAGGTTATAAATTTAGTCAAGCCCCCCAGGTTCCTCTGCAAGAAAACCCTGCTGCATTTGCTGGAAAAAATGGACAGAGGACTAAGATGGTAAGTACAGCAGTAAAGTGGTGATGATGGCGGTAACATTATGATTGGGGCAAGAGATAAAACTTTCCAGCAGTTGGACTTCTCTATCACAGACTACGAAATAGAATTAGGAAATATTCTAACAGTTATATATAGAGATTAGTTATTTTGCCCATTGAAACACAAGAAAGCTTTTTTTCAAATGGGGAAATATTAATTACTGAGTAACCACACATTGTTGTTTACTTTCTCAGTTTTCTTCAGGGGGCTTGAGACATAATATTTATATCCTTTGTGGGAAGAACTCACTAGAAGTCCTACCTCCAAATGGTCAAAGGAAAATATACATCACGGCAGTAGCACTGTCTTGGCTTAATCCCAGATGGCAACCAGGCACCACGTAGCTGATTGCTCAGTCCTGCACCAGTGGGATGGGGAGAGAACTGGAAGAGCAAAAGCTAGAAAACTCATGGGTTGAGATAAAGACAGTTTAATAGAGAAAGCAAAAGCTGCGCACACAGGCTAAGCAAAACAAAGAATTATTTCATCACTTCCCATCAGCCAGTGGGTGTTCAGCAATCCCCAGGAAAGCCAGGCTCCATCATGTGTAATGGTGACTTGGGAAACATCATCACTCCAAATGTACCCCCCTTCCGCCTTGTTCCCCCAGCTTTTTATATTGAGCATGATGACATATGGTGTGGGATATCCCTTTGGTCAGTTGGGGCCGGCTGTCCAGGCTGTGTCTTCTCCCAGCTTTCCAAAAAATGGGAAATACACAAGTCCACAGGATCTGATGGCATGTTCCTACAAGTGTCAAGAGAGCTGGCCAATACCCATTTAGGCCACTTTTAATAATCTTTAAAGGGTTATGGTAGCTGGGGGAGGCTCATGACAACTGAAAGACAGCAAATAACACTCCTATTTTCAAGAAGGGCAAGAGCGAGTATCCACAGAATTACAGGACAGGCAGTTTCTCTTCAATGCT
Source organism: Oreocharis arfaki (assembly GCA_013398015.1). Lineage (NCBI taxonomy): Eukaryota > Metazoa > Chordata > Aves > Passeriformes > Paramythiidae > Oreocharis > Oreocharis arfaki. The sequence goes on from VZRR01000320.1 coordinate 365,985, forward strand.
TCAGAAGGTGATGGACAGAAACATGATTTGGAGTAGTCAACATGGATTTTCAAAGGGGAAATAATACCTTTCCAACCTCACAGTCTCCCACAGTGAAATGACTGTGTCAGTAGATAAGGGGCAGTGACTGTTGCCGATCTGGACTTTTATGAGGCTGTTGTCACTGTATCGATCACATCCTAATAGAAAAAGTGATGAGACATAGGCTAAAGAGATAGACAGTGAGGAGGACTGAAAACTGCATTGCTGGGCTCAAAGGGCTTGTGGCCAGCAACACAAAGCTGGGCCAGACACCAGTCACTAGCAGTATACCCCACGGATTGATATTGGGCCCACTTCTATTTGACATTTACTTTTATGATTTAAATGGGGTAGCAGACTGCACTTTGCAAGTCTGCAGGCAATACAAAACTGAGAAGAGTGGTTGGTTCCACCAGCCAGTTGTACTGCCCTTCAGACAGAGCTCAGCAGGCTGGAGAAATGGGCCTAGCAGAATGTCATGACTGAGTCAGTGGTGCTGAGGCCATACTGCAGTACTGTGTGCAGTTATGGTATCCCTGGTGCAAGAGAGAACACGGACATACTGGAGAAAGTCCAGCAAAGGGCCATAAAGATGATTTAGGGCTTGAAGCATCTGTCAGATGGAGAGAAGAGTCTGAGAGAGCTATAACTCCTTACTTGAGAAAAAGAAGGCTCAGGGGGATCTTACCAATGTGAGGAAATGGAGAAGAGGGAAGTACACTGTTCTCACTGGCACCTGCTGGCAGGACAAGAGACAATGGGAACAAACTGAAACACAGAAAAAATGATGGTTAAATATAAGAAAAAAACCTTTTTATAGTGAGCGTCAAACACTGCAACAGGCTGCCCAGAGAGGTTCTGGAGGCTTAATCCTTGGAGACATTCAAAGCCAAAGTGGACATAGTCCTGACTTACCTGAACTACTTTGAGCTAAGTGTTGGACTAGACAGTTTCCACAGGTCTTTTGCAATGTCATCCATTCTGTAATTTGTTTATTCTAATTCTACCCTGAGTATTTTTATCCTCTTTGGCACATGATTAAAAAAAAATTACAATGTTAAAAGCAAATGGTATGCACTGCTGATTGACAGAACTTCAGTGCTCTTGAGACAATGAATCTCTGGAAAGGATGGTTCTCCATCCCTTCCTCAGTCTGTCAAACTGATGGTATGCATAAGGATTTTAGAGCTTTATGAGTTTTGGAGAAAAGGTTGTCTAAAATGCAGAATGTTACTGTACATGTTAACACATAAGGTGGTCAAATATTGTTCATAGAACTTTGCAGATTAATACTGAAATTTGAGAAGCAACTACAGAATTAGTTATGTAATGCTACCCACATGTTTCTATTTTCATACAGAGAAATTGGTGCAGATGTGTTGGAGATGTATACAGTATCTTTTGTCAGTGCACCTGGTTTTATCAAGGATGTTTAGTCGGATTAAACAATAGATGTAATTTAATTTATTTATCTCAGATGACTTGTGGGAAAAATCTGAACATACCACTTTCAAGCAGAACTTCTATAATCTAACCATTTCTTATGGTTTCTTAGCTTTGTTCTTAAGAAGGCAGACCCTAATTTTAGCTAATGAGATGCGTACTTCATGGTCTTTTTGAAATCTTTTTTCATTAGTAGCGAACGAACATCTCCCTAGACGGGTGGCCACACATTCTGGCTATGTTCTGGGCATTTCTGCACAGTCTAGAGTGCAGTGTCATAATTAAAGACAGGTATTTCCCTACCCAAATTGCCATATCCCATTAGTTCCTCTAGCTTCTACCAGCCCAAAAGCATCATATCTAAATCTAGAGTTCCAAAAAGAAATGCCCAGTCATGCTTGTTTGTCACGTAAAAAGGAGAGATTTCCTCGACCCTGTTTGATTTGTCTGTCAGCACCCCTGGAAAGCCAAGACCCTTGCACCCAACCAGTCTGTCAGTGTCCCATTATGGGGACCCTTTGTTGCAGTGCTAGGTGTTGCTTAGCTGCTGCAGCTTTCCCTGGGAGCGCAGCGGGGGCTTCTTGGGACAAGGCAGGGATTCTCTGCCCTCCTGCAGTCCATCTCGGACTCCCCGCACCGCTGCTCCGGCTGCCAGCCTGCAACTTCAGTGATGGCAAAGAAGGTGAGAAGGCTCTCATGGCACTGCAAAGGTCNGGGCAGGAAGCGATCAGTAAGCGGGGGTACAGCGCCACAACCCTTCAGTGAGCAGTCCTGCTGGATGGGAGGGCAGGACTGACTTGTTCAGGGAAATGCACCAGCAGCAAAAGAGAAACCCCTCAGCAGGTGTTCCTCTTTACTTCCATGTGTTCCCTGCTGCTGACGACTGCCAGCCCATGTGAAGGACTCATACCAACAGTTCATGGAATATCCCTCTTTATTAATATAAAATTGTGACAACTTAAAGTTTGAGGATTGCTGGTGATAGTATCTGACTGCAAAAATATATTCAAAGCAATACATGGACAAGCGCTAATCCCCAGTAAAATGTTCAGTGCGCACAGAGCGTGATTCTCACACAATAGGTGTCCCTACAGAGAAGAAGACAGGTTCAGCCCATTGACTGATCCCAACAGTTACAATGGAGTCTTCCCTAACTTTTTGCCCATTCTCAACTTGATTTACACTATTTCTCTATGTTTAGGTGGAGTGTGAGTGACTCGTCATACGTATCTTTGTTACTGATTGGTGTAAAATTTTCTTGCTTTACTTTTAAAGATACAGTCAAAAAGAATTTAGAGTGCGTGCCCAGTGAGGGGTGGTCATACCATGGAGATGAGTAACACTGGGATGGAGGTGTGCATTAATATTATAATTAGGCTACAGTGAACCAAGTTCATCTGAGGAGAGAGATTTCATCACAGTTGTTGGCTCAGCAGCAGGACATCTCCTCCCCTGGCTGACAGGTGTTACGTGGTTCATCAGCTGCAAAGTACCATCAGGTTCCCTTCAAGGATTTCAACAGAAACTGGCCACAGTGTCTCCACTGTGCTCCACTGTCTGTTCCATCCCCTTGGCAGGTGTGTGTGTGTATGGGGAATCACTGTGGAATAGGTTTCGAGCGTGCCAACTGCATTCCAGCCAGGGAGCAGCAACTGTATTTTATCCTATAATCCCTCTACTGTTATAATTTCTGTTAGGATGCAAACATAACTTTTCAGTGTCCTCCAATTTACCCCTAGCCATCTTTCCACACTTGTTCTTTCCCCCTTTCTTTCCCACAATCTTAGCTCATCCTCTCAAAAAGTCCTATGGTAAGGTCAAGCCAGTTTTGGAAGTGGAAATATTTCAAGTTCATTATTAATATAATGAAATAAATAGCAGACATTTAAAAGTTCAACACAGCCCGAGTGGAAGTTATTTCTTGGAAAATTTAAAACACTGGTTTCTTCCTTTATAAACTGGAGGCTTGCTGAAATGGAAAAATTGAATGTTTAACAGAATTTTAGAGAAAGTATTATAATTATTACCTGCTTTTTACATCAAGGACCGGAAATCAAGCTTTTAGGGATCTGAGTTACAAAGAAGATAGTTAAAATGTTGAAGAACCTGAGTAAGTAAATAGGCAAGGCCAAAATTTTGTAGTAGTGTTATTAGTTGTAGCAGGATAAAGATACTTAGCAAGGTCTTTTCTCCCAAAGTTCTCTTATTCAGTCTGAGTCTTTGTGATTGTGCAGAAGACCAAGATCCTAAGACACTAATCAATAAAAGCAGTAATACTGGATTCCTGTGGCGTTCAAATAAAGGTGAAACTAATGTAAAATCACTATAGAATCCTTTCCTTTTTTGTAGCTATCTTAAATTTTCTAAGAAAATTTATGTAAGAGGCAACTTTCTTACAAGCATTTTTGACTGTCAGAGTACAAGTGTGTAACATACTGAATGTGGGGAGAAAAGGCTGTAAATAGCTGTGGTCTTCTATGCCAGATTTCAAGATGGATTGTGTTAGATAATTTTTAAACAGTAGTCAGACAGGAATGTCACTATTTCTCCATCTTGTGTGATATGTATGCAAAATGACAGTTGAGAGCGCAATTTAAGGTTTAAATGGCAACTGTCAGGTGTTGGCCAGTCCATAATTTCACTAAGATATATTTTCTTTTTGGATATTTTTGATATGATAGATTTTTAATCAGAATATAAGTTCCATGCCCATACCAAGCATGGCTAATTGTGGTCTTATTATAGTGCCATAAATACAGAAACTCCTACAGATCTGTATCTCCTCTTCTCAGTGGTTTTTACCTACTGTTTGTAGTCACCCAATATGATCTTTTATATGCATCATACATGAAGGAAGAACAAGCCTGTCAGTCATGCAGTATCTCATGCATGATCAGAAATCACCTGGGATTTCCTAGTGTATTCTTCAGCTGCTCTCCAAAGAGCATTCATTTTAAGTTGCCAGCCTGTTTAAACATGAAGATGGCTATGAAGATTAAACTTCTGTCTCAAAAGACTGATTCATTAATATAAATATATGAAGCTGTATGCAATTCTGAAACTGTATCTACACACTATTAATGAAAGACTCAGAGTAACACAGCTCTGTTGGTATCTCATTTTAACAGTATCTGTGTCTATTAAAACAAAAACTGCTCTTTGTTTTTAATTTACTCAGTGTGAGCCTGCTTTTTCAGTCTCTCTAACAAGACACCTACCAAAAAACATTCAACAAAGAGTAAAAATTCCATGTTTTGGTCAAAAGAAAAATGATCAAGTTTCAGGATAACACAATGATTTTAACTCAGAAAAATGCTTAATCAAAGTAGCATATGGCTTTTGTTCTTTGTACCATTGGTCCGTATTTGTGCATTCATAAAAACATAATTCCATTAATAATATCAAACATGAACTTATAATTGAACAGCCTACATTTGTATGAGTATCCAAGTCAGAGTTTAGTAGTTCTGAGCCAATAAAAATCATGCTGCTTGAAACATTTTATTTGGAGATTGTGCTCTCAACAGATCATATTATTATATTCCACTCCCTGAACTATATTCAAATAAGAAGAAAGACAAAGACGGGAAATGGAGATTGTGAATTTCAGCATGAAGATGCTATACATGGTACGTATATATTTGAACACTAACATAATCAAGAAATAGGGGACTCTTAGAATTTCTTTGTGGAAAAGATTTGTGCTTGATTTGACTAGATCTCAAATTGCACTGTATTTAATTTAATCAATGACTCTCCAGCAGTAAAGACACAATTGTAAACCCTGCATCACTTGAAAACAAAATTTGTTGACTTCAACTGTCTATGTCAGATTTGAGAAAAGGATCAAGAGTTCATATTTTTCCCAACTCAGCATGTCTAGGTGCATATTTCAACAGAACACTTTGGGAGGACTATAATTTGTATAATTTGCCCTTTTAATTTAGAAAAAACAATACAAAATAATATAGTTTATCTGTGGGTTGAATGAGATAAAGCCAACTCTCAAAAAGTCAGGGCCAATTTGCTGCAATTTGGAGAGTAAAATAGTGGGAGTTACTATGTAACAGATCCAACTGAGTATGAGAGAGCAAAAGTTACAGTTTTTGTTTTAGAGTTCTTAAAATTAATCCTCATCTTCATTTAGGAGACATTCATGTAATAGCATAAAGCCTCTTAGTCCTTAGGGAAGTGCCATGGACGGTGCTTCCCATTACATCAGAGATTGAGCTGTCTGTACACTGAAATCAATACAGCCAAGAAGATGATTTGGTATATCCCCTTTCTCAGCTGTGATTCATCATTACAAGTCATTTTGCTTTCAAAGATTTTTTTTTCCCTAGTCTGACTGCCCTGAGCAACCAACAGTACCTGTTAGGAAAGCAGAATTTATCAAATTATTTTTTCCATTGAGAAGCCAAGACCTGTTTACCTCTTTCTTTTTGAAAATGGTCTACAGAAACTTGAGAAAATAAACTAAAATGATCAGGATATGTCCCCATTTTTTTTCAATCACTGCTAACAATGTTAGCTTCTTACTCACGGTGTAGCAGAGAAATTTGCAGAAATAATGGCCAGAGGAAGAATAGGAAAGTGAGACAAAGGAAAAAGCTTGCAATAAAACCAATAGGACTGATCTCGTCTAGTTCCAGCCACGTAAGAATTTGGCTTCTGAGGTAATCTATTGGTCTAGGAGCTCTCTGCAGTCAGAATGGACAAATAATCACCTCATAGTGGTGGGTCAGCTGTTGATATTTAGTGATAGTGTTCAAAATTCAACCTCAGATTATACCACCAGCTATCTATTTTATGGTTAGCTGAGTAACTCTTTTAATTTTGATTGACTCTGTTGAATAATAGTCCATTGAATAGAAATTTAATAAACAGCATTTATGTGCAAACACTTGCATTTGAGTGTCTTAATTAATTCTGAATTGAGTTCCTTCAGGGATGGGTAGCAGGTAAAGAGAATCTCTGCAGAGGCTTCCACAGTCAACCATCTGTTGTATGCTGCCACCTACACACTCTTAATTCATCATAAATGTAAGACAAATGTATTACTTTAAATTTCAGTGAAAGAAGTTTAATCTAATGCACTTTAAACACATTTGAGATGGGCTAGTAATGCGCATAGGGTTGGGTACCTCGGTGCAATAGATTCACTCTGATCTATCAAACCATGACTTCAGTTGGAAGGGACCTTAAAGATCATCCAGTTCCAATCCCAATCGCTCCACCATGAGTGGGGACACCTTTCACTAGACCAGGTTGCTCAGAGCCCCATCCAACCTGAACACCTCCAGGGCGTCCACAGCTTCTCTGGGCAACCTGTTTCAGTACCTCACCACCTGCACAATAAAGAATTTCTTCCTAATACCTAATCTAAACCCACTCTCTTTCACTTGGAAGCCATTTCCCCTTGTCATGTCTCTGTAGTCCCTCTCCAGCTTTCTTGAAAGTTCACTTTAGGTACTGGAATGTCACAATTAGGTAGCCTCTAAACTGTCTCTTTTCCAGCCTGAACAATGGCAATTCTCTCAGCCTTTCCTCATAGCAGAGGTGCTCCATCCCTCTGATCATCTTGGTGGGCTCCTCTGGACTCGCTGCAACAGGTCCATGTCCTTCCTGTGCTGGAAGACCCAGAGCTGGATGCAGCACTGCACGTGGGGTCTCACCAGAGCAGAGCAGAGGGCAGAATCCCCTCCCTCACCTGATGCCCACGCTGCCTTTGATGCAGCCCAGGGCACATTTGGCTCTCCAGGCCGCAAGGGCACTCGGCCGGGTCATGTCCAGCCTCTCACCCACCAGCACCCCCAGGTCCTTCTTGGCAGGGCTGCTCTGGATCTGTTCATCCCCAGCCTGTGTTGATACCAGGGGTTGCCCTGACCCAGGTGTAGCACCTTGGTCTTGTAAAACCTTATGAGATTCCCATGGGCCACTCCTTAAGCTTGTCCAGGTCCCTCTGCATGGCATCTTGTCCTTCAGGTGTGTCACTGCACCACTCAGCTTGGTGTCATCTGCAAATTTGCTGAGGGTGCACCTGATGCCTTTGTCATTAATGAGGATATTAATTATGTTGTTTCCAATATGGACCCCTGAGGGACACCACTTTTCACTGATGTGCATTTGGATTCTGAGCCTTTGACCACTACCCTCTGGATGTGACTGTCCAACCACTTTCTTATTCATTTAACAGTCCACCCATCAAATCCATCTCTCTGTAATTTAGAGAGGAGGATGTTTTGTGGACTATATCAAAGTCTTTACACAAGTTCAGAAAAATGATATCTGTAGTTCTTTGTCCACTGATGTTGTCACTCCACTGAAGGAAGGCCACTGGGTTGGTCAGGCAGGACTTGCCCTTGGTGAAGCCGTGCTGCCTGTCTCGAATCACCTCCTGTCCTCCGTGTGCCTTAGCATAGCTTCAAGCTACAATCTTGAGTTAGAGCTGATTTTTATTCATCAGGTCCCTGATGTAACTGCCTAAACCAGAACTGGTCCTCCCTGAGTGAGAAGAGATCAAAACGTGTCCATTTAAACTCATTCTTTTTGTTGCCAGAAGGAAATTAAAAACTCTTCTACTCTGCATTATTTAATTACTATTTATTGAGCAGAAACGAAGGAGGAAAAGGAAAAAATGAATCATTATTCCAGTGATCTGACAATTTATTTGAACTATGGGAGAATTTCTTTCATCCTTGCTTTACTGTTCTGGTGATTTCATTCAAGGAAGGTGGATTAAAAGAAATGTAGGTTTCTCAAGAAATCAGCTAGATAAGGCAGAGCTTTTGAGGTTCTAATGCTTGATTTTATATGCCTGAAGTTGAACTAATATGTAGTGCATAGTCTTAGTGACCGGCAGATCTTCAGAGCTCAGTATTGTGTAATATCACCACTCAGATAGAAGACAACTGTGTTTGTGGAGCACTAATCTTGAGGAAACATGCCCTTGCTTTTATCCACTATTAAGTTGCTTTAACTTGCTTGCCTTTGCACTTCTATGTTCAGTGGCTGGTTTGGCACACAAACCTGCAGCTTAATACATCCAGTATGCTCATGGCCTTCATGGTTCTGGTCAAATTACCCTCCCAAAACCACAGGAGACTCATCTTTGGGTACTCAGAGTGCTGCAGATGGATGTGGGCATCCACTTCTGTGTTGTCTCTGTTGGCTGCATGAGGATAGGTCAGACAATCTTCAGCATCTCCGTAAAGGCACCTGAATCATTCCTGAAATACCTAAAAGCTGTTCTTTTAACTCTAGGATAATAATCCTTTCTGTAGTCAGTGAAGAGAAAAATATACTGAGAGGTTGACTCAGGTAACTAACTCATCTTAGACACCTATTTTATGATGCTATGATTCATTTGAGGAAGATATTTCTTACACACCATTATACATAAAGGGAGTAACTGAGTTAGACATTAACTTTTTAGACACAGGTTTTAGATGAAATGAATCTTCTTTGTACTCAAAACTAACAGTAACTTAGCATCATAATGTAAACATGTTGACTTTTATTTTCAGTCTAAAACCCACCAAAGATGAGCCTACTTTTCCAACTGATTTTAATAGCTGTTGAATCAATCATAGACCAAAAACTTGGGGGGATGGGTGTAATTCTGAGAAAGGAAAAAAGTTTTTGTAAATGGAACACCTCCCCCACTCACAAAAAGAAAAAAAAAGAAAAAAAAAGAAAAAGAAAAGAAAAAAAGACACGTCATCAAAAAGAAAACACTGAAAGTAAAAGGTATTTGTATGGAAATGGTTTGGGTTTAGAATCATAAATTTCGTAATTCTAGAATAGAAAATAAAATGTTTTTTTCTTCTAAAATCTTACTACATTTGACTGTGCTATCAACAACGGACTTAAAAAATGGTTGACAATGCACATCTATACTCTAGAAACAGGAGTTTGTTGAGGAAAATCAGGTCATGATTCCACAGCAGAGTGTGTAAGAATGAGTTCAAACTAACTAATGTAAAGTCTGCTCAGATGTTTCTGATGTATGCTGAGACAAGTTGCCCACAGAAGAGGAAAAAGAGAGACAGAGACTTGACTTTTGTCTCTGAGTAGCTACATAAGGAACAGAAAACTGCTAGTTGAAAGCTTTCCAAATCTAGTAAGCTAGGTCATAAAAAAATATAAAGATTAGAGCCTGAGGTGAATAAAATTTGGATTTTGACATAAGGCATGAGTGAAATAGGTACAAGAAAAAGTTTAGATAAAGAAAACATGAAAGTTCAGGTAAACCTGGTGGCCACAGATATGCCAGATTTCAGAGATCACAGTGGCCTTCTCAGTCTTGTACTATCAACATCCAGAAATTGCATGACGACTTAAACAGAACAGGACCATTGCAGATCCTGGTAGCGAACATGGCTTTTTCCCTGTAGGACTTGCTGGTGATCAAAGATTTATCCTCAATGACAAGAGTTAGGAATCCAAAATAAAACTATATAATTTTAGTATTTCTTCACATCTCTCTGTGAATTACAATTGCCACACTTGCTATTGTGGTAAATTAAAGTGATGGTGTCCTGTATCCTCAATTTTCTTCTAGATGAAATGCAATTCTTGGTTAAAGCTGAAAAAACCGGAATTTTAAGAGCTTGTTAGACTCTGGTACACTGGGTATCTCTGGCAGCTCATTCTAACTTGATGTAGGATCATTCTGCTCAGCTGACTCCTTGCTTGCTTGCTTGGCAGCAGGAAAAGTCTTCTCTGCTTTAGATTTACTCTGATTCTGTCACCTACCTTTATTTTCATATCAAGTCTTGACAAAAACTGGAACAAAATAAAACCTCTTCAGAGCCTGAGTATTCAAAATCCTTGGCTCTTTTTGTGGCCATGCACTTCAGCCTTGTTGCAGCTGGAAGGGGCCTTGTGCCTTTTATGGCCTCACGAATCTATCTGGCTTTGTTGTAGCACGTGACACTGGTCATCTGACAAAAAAACTTCATTAATAGAAATGATTTTTGGGGAACATTCTGGCAATTCAGCTTAAAATTGTTTGCTATTTTGTTCACTGCTCAACTGGAAGTTTTTCATGACTGAGCAGACAGGTTTTATGAGCATACTTTGCCTGAAAAATGCCATAGGGATGCATTGCATTGTAGATGTAATTCCTTATTTATCTCATGATGTCTATTAAATTCAGAGGATCAATGCAAACTAGAACTAACTGTTGGAAAAAAAAATTTGGATGTGTGTTTTTTTAGGTAAAGATGTTTTTGGACATTACAGATTACACAGTCTGAGGATTTTACTAATACAGCCACAATACAGGACAAATGAGAAGAGACCACAAAATTTATAAGGTTTTATTTACTCAGCAGATTTACTGGGAGAAAGCACTAAGCAGGAATTTCTTAGCATATGTGAATGGACCTCGGTAAACATCTCGTAAATTTAAAGTATTTTAATGGTAGTATATGGACAACCATGTGGTTTTACCAACTTGAGTCTGAACACAGATTATTTTCCAATTTTCTATCACTTTAAGTAGAAAAAAAGACGAATCACAAATCATTCCATTGATATTAAGGGATGAGACTACATTTTGGAAACTATGCAAATCTAAAGGAACAACAACAAGCAATAAAGTAGTACAGTCATCTTCATTAACACCAGGCAATAGCAGATTACTCATCTTTATGCAGGCTAGGACATGAGGTGAGTGAAGCATGTGCTTTGTTACCAAGTCTCAGTAATTTGTTCTGAAACAAAGAATTAGTAAGGATCAGAAAACCAGTTCCATTCAAGATTAGCATAAGTTAGCCTGTTTATTAATCATTTATGTTTATGCAGGTAAATGGAAGTGCACAGGTGCACACAGATTTGCAGTATTTGTAGCACAAGTAGAATATTGTTACAATCTCATTCTCCAGGTATTTCTGAATAAAGAATGGAAAACAAGTGGTAGTTCTCAAGTTTCTTACTGAAGAGATTTTATTGATCACTGTCTATATCATCAATAAAGATATTGAACAGTACTGGTCCTGATGTGGAGATATACCACTTGATACTGTTTTGTATTTGGACATTGAATCATTGACTGCAGCTCTTTGTGTGCATCCATCCAGCTTATCCCTTATCCATCAAATATATCATCCATCAAATCCGTCTCTCATGTTAGAGACAAGGATGTTGTGTGAGACCATGCCAAAGCCCTTACAGAGGTCCAGGTAAATGACATCAGTTGCTCTTCCTTAGCCACTTATGCAGACACTCCCATCATACAGGCCACACTAGTCAGTCCTGGGCACCCTACTCAGGTGACCCTACTCTGAGTTGGAAGTTGGACTAGGCTATCTCCAGAGATGTCATCCAAATTTAACACTTTTGTAATTTTTTTGACTATGCTTATAATTTTGGAGACTGTCAACTTAAAGGGCAGTATTATTTCAGTGATGTCTTTTTTTCAATCCAGAGCTAAAATTGTAAAAGTGCCTAAACAAACACGTCATCCACAAAGTTCTTTGAGCACTGTAAATATTTTTATTTATTATTATTTGTAGTAGGCTGCAGAATGTATGAGTGAAAAAATCCCCATTTTAAATATGAATTATTTGATGCAGCCTGATTGAAAAACAAAAATAGGTCACTTGCTTCCATGTGGAGAAAACCAAGTTATTTGACGAGGCTCTTTATCAGCAACAATTCTATGAATTGGGAGAACCTAAATGTATTCCCACCACTTACCCAATTGATTATCATCTCCCAGAAACTGCTATGGTTATAGAAAAATGGATGTTGTAAATCAGGATAGACCAGATTAGTGTGAAAAATCTAACAGTCATTGGTTTCATTGGTTTCATTAGACTTTTAATGAGATGGTGAGTTTTCCTTCTTCCATATGTAGACTACCCTTTGTAGTTTGTACCCTCAAAACTGAGTTTTGAGATTGTAAGGAGAAATCTGGACAACTGAATTTAAGTTATGAATTTTTTTCAATCAGCTACTTCATTTCAGTAGTGGTCAACTTTCAAAAAGTAGTCCAAAATAATTTGATGTAAGCATGTTAGATCTAACTGTCAAGGAATCATCCCCCCGGTTCTCTATTAACAAGAGCTGCTACAGTTACTGATTATCTCAGCTCATAAAATGGAGTGCTTTTATTCAGCACTTTGTCCCACAAAATGAAGATCCTATCCTGTGTTACCATCACTTTTTCATAGTATTGGATTGCAAAGTAAAACATGTGGTTAGAATCCAGTATAAAGCATAAACTTAGCAAAGGTAAAGAGTGAATAAAATTTTAAACTATAATTTTATTAACCAGAGAGAAGATCATTAAGAGAACAATATAACCACGTACAAGCAGAATAGCAAAACCATGCTACTCCTTTTGCAAAAGTTTAAAGCAGACCCTTAGCACTTTTAAAGGTGTAGTGCCTCTGGGACTGACAGACCCAGATTTACCTCTCCTAATTTCAACTGCTTAACTGAGGAACTTTGCTGTTCAATGAAGAGAGGAAATGACAGGTATTTTCAGAAGGCAATTCAGTCTGATCTGTGTTCTCAGATAAGACTGAATTACTGTAGACACCTATTTCTTTTCATCATTGAAGGTGAAAATCCTGGGTGATTAGATAACTCAGCCATCTGATAACAGTCATCTTAGCTGAGTGTAAAAATGTAAGGAATCTAACGCTCCTAAATTTGGGTTAGCTGTGGAGGTGAATTTTCACTGGAACTGAGGTTGTTCCTCAAGTTCCACCAGTGAAGGGTCTAAAACAAATGCCATCAGTGTGGATTTTTACCTGCATCCATCTCTGGGATGACAATCTCAGTGGGTCTGGTAAAGGGGAAGAAGCCCCCAACCCTTCCTCCTGCCAAACCGATTTTAAAAAAGAAGGGGATGCCTTACAAATCAATTTACATTCCTTCAAGTGGCCAGAAGTACTTTCTCCATGGCTCCCAAGGAGTGATGTAGCTCTACTCTTTCTTTATTTTCTACACTGACATAAAGCCACAATTCTTTCCTGATGCTGGAGATAGACAGAAAATATTTTTTTCCATGCTGTGAAAATAAAAATTTTTAAAAATATATTGCCATTGTGAATTACAAATAACTCTGCAAACATTCATTGTTCTCTGCTTTGAGAAGACTGCTACTCTAATTTGCTTGCATTTAAAACCTGGAAGGCTTATCAAACAGAGAAGCTATGTTTTAACCACGGAAATTTCGAAGCCATAGAGAAAAAAATTCCAAAGAAGAACATAGTTAGAACTGCCTTCCTTGTGAACCCTTGTAGTTTGACCATACACCATTTATGATGAGAAAAGTATTTTTTTACAAAATTATTTAATTATTTGCTAGCTTTACCTGGTACACCCCTCCCTTTTATTTTTGGGGTGGGAGGGGGGGTTGTTCATTTGTTTTTTGGTTTTGCAAAATTCGATCCTTAAGATAAGTGTATCCCTTAATGGATTGGACTGGGCTGCTAACTATGCTGATCTCTAGTTTTTGCTGTTGGCACTTTCAACACAAAGATGAGGTCGATTGCTGTTTTGTCTATATCCTGATGTTGCCACTACTGTCAGTATGGTAAATTTGAACTGCACAGCAATTCAGAACAAGAATAAAAAACAGAAAAGATTAGCTCTGTTGTATTTCAGAATTTTCTAGTGCATCATTGGAATGATTCAGTTCTTGTACTGTTTTTAAGCTTATTTTCCCCAAAGCATTCAGCAGTTCACTGGTTGAAAGCTAGCTCTTGCATCTATAAAATTTCATGTCCTTGATTCCCAGCTGTTTCAGCAATCTTAAATCACTATCCACTATTGAAAACTTAGACCACACTTCAACATTTTTAGTTCTGTAACTTTTTATTGGCAAAGAGAGTGAGATTTGGAGAAGTGTGGCATCAGTGGAATAACCAAGATGGGAATCAACAACAGCAAGATTTGCATAGATCTCAAGTTACCTGAAATCAGAGACAAAGAAAATATGTAATAAATAAATAAAATTACCTTCAAAGTCCGAATTACACGTTGAAATGTTGTACATAATTTTGTAGTTTTTTCAGAATTTTTAGATGTTTGAGAATTTTCTTAAAATCTTGCTTCATCAGGCTGTATACACTTTAAAAAAGTGTAGCCTTCTGTTGTGAATGAAGACAACGTCAAGACAGCAAAAAGACAAGAGACTTGAATAGCTTTAATAGTCCTCTCCTATCCAAAAGTATTTAAATTACTGTGGAGCCGTGCTCTACAACAGAATGGGGTGTATTTTGGGGAAGGAATTTTTTTCCCTAGAAGTTTATTAATTCTGACATAGTGACTACAGATATGCAGAAGAGTTGGAAAACCATCCCTACCAGGAGCTGAAGGGCCAATGGGCTGCAGCCTAAGAACAGTTGAAAATGCTCACAGAATTACATGCAAAGTGGTTCATGTAATTGAACCACAAGGACAATTGCTTCTGTCAGTTCTTTCAGCTTTCTGATGTTTTATACAGATGATCTCTTTTCATTTCATAAGCTTTCAGTTTTATCCACATTCTGAGTCACCCAGAAGTTGTGGATAGATCTGGTAGAAGAGATACAATGCTGAATATGCTTCCTAGGCTATGTCTCCTCTTTAATCTTCTTGTTAGCTTTTCATGCGTATTTAGGAAAGAGGGAAATAAATCAGAAAAAAAGTCATAGGAAATGTGTCACAGTAGTACCCTGCAGAAAAAGAGCAACAGTATAGAAGGAAGGCTTTTTGTGATTATTAGCAATGAGGGAATAGATACTTTTTGCTGTTAGCAGAAACATCTCTTATTAATTCTAAACAGAATATTCAACTTTTGATCATCTAATGAACAGATCCTTATCAAAGATCTTGTTTTGATTGACCTTGTCCTTCTGTTTTGAAAGTTTTCAGCCCAAATGGATGCAGAGCTATGTTTCTAATAAATCAGAAATAACTTCTTATGACATATGATTTGCCTGTTATGCCCTCTTCTGAATACTGACAGATGCAGGCATGCTGGGCTGAACCTGTCTTATTCTAGTGTTGCACAGCTTTCAAGCAAAATGTCTGTCCTTTGACTTTTTGAAACTTAGTGAAACTATGAATATCTCCTGGCTTTTCTGATTTTAAATCAGTATTTTATTAACGTATTTTAACCAAAAATCATGCATAATGTTTCATTTTTTAGTCTTGTTTTTCCTGCTCTTACTTTCAGGAATAGCCTTTTTTTTTTTTTTTAGGAGTGAAATCTTTCTCCAGATTAGAAAGTGACTTATTTCTCATTTCTATATACAAGTTCATGAGGTATCATGGGGAAAATATGCATGAATAAGAGTGTTACAAAATGGCAAAAGGTGTAAGTGGACACCTTTTGAGGAAATAATTTTCTTTAAACTCCCTTTATTTCTCTTGCCTCATGCTATTTCATTTTATTTACACAGAAAAAGAATTATCACACAACAAACAAGGACCCTCCAAATGAAGGCAAGTAATGAACAAATAATTAAACTGTCCACCAAGTAGAACAGATCTGCTGGTTAGTGAGTCCAAGAACCTTGCCTTTACCTCCTGAAGAACATATGGACAAAAACCTCCATTCATTCCCAATCTTTAACTGTTGGTGGTATCATTGTTTTTCTTTCTGCATCATCTGTTTCAAATCATCTATAAACTTAGTTCATCTAGGAGGTCAAACAGAAACAGAAATTCACTTCTGAGATTTAAACATCTAGGGTTTGGTCTTTACCGCTGAAACCGACTTGGACTTTGTTTTTAACTTGGACAAACTACCTTCTTTGATAGAAAGCTGTCAACTACATTTCTAGTATCAGAGGGTTATGTGTTATGGCTCAGTGGAGACCTGAAATAATGATATTTCAGTTTTTTATTCTTTTGCAATGCCTATTAGATGATAGCATCACATTTGGCTAATTTAGACTATGGTCCAGATCCTCAACTGGAATATGAACCAACAAATACAAACACTAAACCTTAAAATTGATTCTGCATTTCCAATCTAAAGAGCTTAAAGGTTGATAGTGTTTCAGCTTTCACTAGTCATCCTTCCACACTAAAAAAAGAAACTAGATTTGCTATCTTCTAGCTTCTAGACACAGCTGAAAGAAATGAGAAAGAACAAATGTGTGGTGGCTAAGGATCATTTTGCTCCATTTGTTTTCATAGATCAAAACCGAATCAGTACTCTGCAATTTACAGCTGAATCAAGAAGAGAAATCACAGGGAAGACACATTCTGCTGAAGCTCTAGGTTGCATCAAGAGCTAAATGAGAATTTAAAACAGTTCTCAAAATAAGCACAGAGCTAAAATCAGCACAGTTTTGGCACTAAAAATAAAAGGGCACTTCTTTGCTGGAGATTGAACAGATTTTTATCTACAGCAGCTCACCTGGGAAAAAATACAATTTTCTGCACAGAATTTGCAAATCTGAAAGTAGATGCTCATGGTTCACCAGGTTATTGCAAAGGTGCTTGAAAATGTAGTCAAGAGGTCATTTAATGGGTGTACTCCACTTGTGCAGTGGGTTTAGAAAGATCCTCTGTCTTTTGTCTGAGCAGACCATGTACAAGATGGCTCTGACCTGATCATAAATTAGGTACTTTAGCACTAAAGCTCTGCTAATTAGAGCAGAAGAGCTGTGTATGCATGTCCAAAGACACTGAGTGTTTCCATTGAGGGGCTCGAAATGGACTCATGCAAGTGAATTCCTGAGTCTGACCATTCACTAACTAAAGGAAATAAATCCAAGTCACAAGAGAATAAAACCAAGAAATAAGTGAGTCAACAGGACATTTATTCAATGGATACTTGTGTCAGCACAAAAACAAGGAAAGGAAAAAGTTTGTTGTCAAAATTAATTTTGGATTATGTGCTTTATACATTACATTTTGCTAATTCCTTGCTGCTTGTGCTCTCTTTCACCTTAACATAAATGCTTTGGGATTGTTTTATTTTTGTTTGTTTTACTATATGCAAGAAAATATATACTCCTTGAGAAGAGGAAAGTATTGACTACCTTTGGCCTTGAGAGGAAGGGTTTCATTTTTCCAGGTGCTTGAATGAATACTCATCTGGTTTTGTTTTGTAATTTTACAAAGAACTCACAGATTTTGAACCCGACCCTTCCTCCTGCTGACAAAACTTGGCAGAATTGTTCCAGTGATATAATACAGAAATGCAATGCTGAGTTGTACCTCTCCCTGTGACGTGATGTGATGTTCCTACAGCAACCTCACAGAAAGTGACTCATAATATAATTTGTCATAGACGTAGAGAAAAACAGGATTGCTTTTATCTGAATGAAAGTAGAGGCAAATCATTACACTGTAAGTGCAGCCATCTTCCTGCATCCAACAGGACAACAAAAATTATACTGCTGGCTTTGCTTTATCAACAGAGGAAACTTCTGTAATTTTATTTCATTTTTAGCAAAGGATGTGTTTTAAGCAGTTTATTTCACATTTTGTCGTGGTTTAGCCCCAGCCAGCAATCAGGCCCCATGCAGCCACTCGATGTCTCCCCCTCCAGCAAGACTGGGGAGAGAACTCGCAGGGTAAAAGATAGAGAATTCATGGACTGAGACAAAGGTAGTTTAATAGGGAAAGCAAAAGACACACACACAAAGCAAAGCAAGGAATTAATTCACTGCTGCCCAAGGGCATGAAGGTGATTAACCATCTCCCAGAGAGCAGAGCCCCATCACACGCAGCGGTTACTTGGGAAGACAAGCGCCATCACTCCAAATGTGCTCCCCTTCTCCCTTCCTTCCACTTTTTATACTAAGCATGATGCTCTGGAATATCCCTCTGGTCAGCCTGGATCACCTGTCCTGGCTGTGTCTCCTCCCAGCCTCCCATGCTTCCCCGGCCTCCTCACTAACATGCTAGCATGAAAAGCAGAAAAGGCCTTGGCTCTGTGTAAGCCCGGCTCAGCAATAACCAAAAACATCTCCATATTTTCAACGCTGTGTTCAGCACAAATCCAAAACACAGCCCCATACCAGCCACTGGAAGTAAATTAATTCTACCCCACCCAAAACTAGCATAGCTTTCAAGAGAAGTAGTTGTTCTGTTATAGGCAAAAGGAAACAGGGAATGAGAGACACAGGAAGAAAATGTAATATTGGGAAGTGAAGACGATATGGAAATAAATATCCCATAATCAGGAGAATATCAGGTAATAACTCTCTCCCTTAGAACATCCATGAAAATTGGGCAGTATGAAAAAAAGAAAACCTTAATATTTCTATCATTAAAATTCTCAGTGCCTAATATTATTGATTGGAGTATTGATTGCTGAATGATAAAAAGAAGTAGACGTCATTCAACTAAAGACACAGTCTGGAACCAGAATTATAGTGGAGAAGCTGAGTACATTTTTCTTTACACTAATTTCTTCTTGTGTGCTTTTTGTGGTGGTTTAAATTATGCATATAATAAAAAACCCCAGGTAAATATACTTAGAAGTACAAACATGGATGTGTGTGGAAAACTAGGCCATAGTATAAGTGAAATAAAGACAGATTAGATTATAGCTGATTTTGATTCTGAAACAAAAAACAATTGCATACTTAGGTGTGTTTTGCATTCCATTAAAATCTCTGCTACAATATCACAGTTACTGAAAGTATCTCTGATAAGGCTGACTCTTCATGCTCTCTCCACTTCCTTAGATTATTGCATAGTCCTGTAATTGCACTGGAGCATACTATTTTTTTTATTTTAAAATGTGTCACACCATGTCTGTGGTTATAGTCATACATATCTAAGAAACATATAAAAATGCTTCCCAGGATATTTAGTAGAAGTCCCTGGAAGTAATTTGTAAGGTGCACTGCTGCCAATCTCTGCTCTTAGTTTTTGTCAAAGTCTTTAGATTTCCCTTATCCTGATGATACCAGCCTCCTTGGTTCCCACTTCCCTGTCTGGTTTTCCTGTATTACTCAATTTTCATTATCTTTTGCTAGCTGGAACCACACCATGACCTACTTCCTATTTTCCTCAGTATTCTTCACCATATACATGTACATGTACATATACATACACATATACATACACGCTTAGGAACCCTTGAATTGTCTGTTCTAGTAGAGTTGAATTGCCTGTAGATGAATAGACACAAAAATTTGATGTATATGTAGTAGAAAAACTTAATTTTGCTGAATACTGAATATGTCAGTTTTTGGTGAGTGGATCTGTGGATTTCTGAAGTGGTGGATCACATGGATGCAAGATTTATTGCTGAGAATTGAAACCTGTTTTTAATGTCCCTGAAGAAGACTACCCTAGCTGCTGTACACATGAATATAATTTCTTCTGCTGGAACAGCTTTTCTTTGGACATTTTGATGGACTCGAGGCCAGCATTCTGCAAATCCTGAATGTTAAACTGTGAGTAGATTGAGTGAAAGACAGAAAATAATGCTAGCAGCAACTGTTTCTTGAATGAGTCATCTTTAAAGGGTTTTTTTCATTGGTGCCAGGTTTTTAATGATAGAACATGAAACCTCACAAACAGCTGTGTGATTTTGTTGTGAGACAAAAGGATAGGAAGGATAGGAAGGAACAGCTGGTATGAGGGTTGGGAGAACAGAGTATGTCATCTGCATGCACTAGCCCTTACGCTGCAGGAAGTTGCATTTGAACATAAATTGGGACTTCTCAGAGTGGGTAGATTCCCTAAGCAACAGACATGGTCATGTGTTCATTGCTGGGTTTCATAAGTTTATTCTGTCCTCACCTTTTTTCCACTTAATTGTTTCAAGATTCAGATTATGAATGAGGAAGCACTGGAAGCCACGGAAGGTAATTTGTTGCCCAAATTCCTGATAAGGGAAGACTTTTTAAATTTTCTGAAGGATCAAAGCTTATAATAAAGTACATTTTTTGTTTATTTTTGTTCTGTTTATTTTATGATTCAGGCTGTTAAAGGAGTCAATGTGGTCTCGAAGCACTAATGAAAAACCAGATGAGGGAATATACAAGACCACTAATCTGGCTGGTATAATTCTTATAAAACCTGGAAAATTGGGCATACCTTACCACTTTTCCATTTATGTCTATAGTTCTAACAAATTATATTACACCTTTATTCAAATTTGGACTATAATTAAATATAAAAATAAATGTTTGGTTTTAATGGAAACAGAAGCCTCTTACTTACATTGTCACAGAGGAATTCCCAGCTGTAAGCTCTAGTTTATACTTTTTCCTTACATACAAACTCAGTGTTTAGTGAATTAAAGATGAAAGTGCTTGATAAAATATGCTGACAAGGCCAATTTTGGAGAGATCACAAGAACCTTGGGAGGCTCATAACTATTTTGATAAATTGAAGAAATGGTGTGTAACAGTATGAGGAGAACTAATGTAAACAGAGTCTACTCAGAAGGAAAGAATCAGATACAGAATATAGACTAAGAGGAAAAAGTATAGCATAATAACTCCTGATTTTTTTAGGAATCTGGATATTATAAATGAAAGGGAAGGAATGAAGGCACGTTTTATATCTGGATTTACAAATGAAATCAAAGATAAGCTTTACTAATAACAAAATTCCTGAGCTAGAAATGTTTTTTAGACACCATAGCCCTGTTATTCTTAACTGTTCAACCCTGTTATTTCTTAAACTAAAGCTTGTGAGAAAGCTGTAATGAAATATAAACCAAATTAGACTGCAGAAAGGGATTGAAGTTGGACATAAAATATCTACCTTTTTATTGTCATAAGGGAAAATATTCGTGTTCTAATGAGGATTTTACAGAGAAATCTTTGTGGGAATATTTTTTACTTGAGGATTGCTCATCTGTCAGCTAAATTTTAAAATTGAAAAGACTCACGTACAATGGCGAATTAGCCTTGGCCAGCAGCCAAACTCCCATCCAGCTGCTCACTCACTTCCCATCCTCAGTGGGACAGGGCAAAAAGTAGGATGAGAGAGCTTGTGGGTTGAGATAAATTCAAGATCACTTACCAGTGACCACTACAGACAAACCATGTTCGACTTGAGGAAAAATAATTTCACTTGTTGCCAATAAAAATAGATTCAGATAGCGAGAAACATACATTAAACCAACACTTTTCCTCCCCCCTCTCCTGACTCCTCTCTTGCTCTCTGAGAAGCACAGGGAAAATGGAGAGCAGGGGTGTATGGTCAGTAAACAGTGGTTCCTCTCTGCTGCTCCTTCCTCCTCACTCTTTTCTTCTGCTTTGGCATGGGTCCTTTTCATAGCCTGCAGTCATTCAGGTTAAGTCTGCTCTGGTGTGGGGTCTCCATGAGCTGCAGTTCTTCAGAGAATATCCCCCTGCTCTTATGTGGGGTCTTCCATGGACTGCAGTGTAGGTGTCTGCTCCTGCCATGTTCCCTCCACAGGCTGCAGGAGCATCTCTGCTCTGGTGCCTGGATCATCTCCTCCAATCTTTCTCTTTTCCCCAGCTCACAGTGTTGTTTCTCTCACTTTTTGTTGTCACTCCTCGCTGCCTGTGCAGTGTTTTTTCACCTTGTTAAATAATCTTCAAGGCACCCCTGCCCTGGCCGTGGGCTCAGCCGTGCCCTGCAGAGGGTGGCTGGATCCGGCTGGAACCGGCTGGGGCCGGCTGGGGCAGCCCGGCCTCCCCTCACAGAGCCCCCGATGCTGCTGGGGCCTGGGCACCTGCACCCTCTTAGAGATGTACACACTCAACAAACCAAGTACAACTTCTCTAACAAACATTAGAATGAGCTCAAGTCGGGTCATCTTGCTATTTCTTTTTTATGCTTTACTTTATATTCTTCTTTATAGTCTTCATTTTTTTTTTTTTAATCAAGAAGTATCAATATTTAATGAGTAGATAAGGTAGTCCTTAGGTCTGTTACTGGGTCTACCCAGGAACCGTACAGAGAATAGGAGATTAAAGGCAAGGAAATAGCCCAGTGGTTTCAACACATAAAAAGCTTGTCTCTGTAGTATTGCCAAATATCATTATGTTTGCCTGTCTTTTGGAGGAGAAAGCTTCAGTGTGGTGCTTGAGAATCTAAGGAAAACATCTTCATAATTTCATCTAAAACACTCATAATTGTTTTAAACACAACTTCAGTATTGCAGATAGATGGCCACCTGTAGAGGCCAGTGAGCTTAATGAACAATGGACTAAGAGAGTCCATTGTCAGGACAGCCCCTAGGAGATTCACTCCCTGGTTAAGGAGAGAAAGGCCTCTCCCTGGCTGCTTTGTTTCATTATGCTGACGTACCCCAGTTCTGCTCCCCCGTTGGCTCATTGGCCTCCCTGCCCCCTTTTTACCTTATCTAGTAAGTTCTCCTATTTCCCTGTTCCCCCCATTGGCCCTTGGCTCCCTGCCACTCCCTCAGTTCCCCCATTGGCTCCTGTACCCCAACCCGGCCTATGTACCACTCCTGTGCCCTCAGTTCATTGGTCCCTGATGCTTTCCCTCCCCCATATATAAACTTAGACACTCCTTTGTTCAGTCTTTCATCCTGGATCCCTTTCTGATGTGGCTGCAACAAACCTCCCATGGAATACCATATGAAGACCCTTCCTGACTCTTTGCCGTCAATCTATTGCTTAAGCTAGCCTTCTAGCTAACAACAGCCACCCTCTATCAGATACAGAGAGAGTAATTTGACACTATATCCTTTGAAAAATCTTTGTATTTACCATTTCCATGGTACATCCATATGTACATGCCCCATCCCTGGGAGACATTCAGGGGCTGGACAGGGGTCTGAGCAACCTGATGAAGTTGAAGCTGCCCCTGCTCATTGCAGCAGGGTTGGACAAGATGACTTTTAAAGGTCCCTTCCAACCCAAACCATTCTATGATCTTCTTTCTTAATAATATTAGTGAAATAAGATTTGAATAAATAATTTCATTTTTCTTAACTCGAGTTCCTTATACCTGTTTTCTTTAAATAAAAGGCAGGGGACCCAAATGTCTGTTGTGATATGGACCTTACTAGCATTTCTGTTTATTTCCAGGGCAACTGATTTAATTTTTACTCTTTCTAAATTTCTTTCAGTCTTAACCAGGTCTGACTGTGCTTTTTCTGTAGAATGTATCTAATAAAGGAAAAGATACACATCCCGAGTACTTCTGCGCAAGTCGCGGTACCAAGTTTGCTGTACAGTGACCAGAAGTGAGGCAAGGAGGTAAGGCCATGACCCTTCCAAAGTGCTTCATGCTATATTAGCAGGGACTAGCCATCTAGCCATTACACAGGACATTACAAAGATTGCTCTATTTCCCATTAATTTCATAAGCCTCACACTGGGTTATCTGTGAATGCATGTGTATCACTTACAGTCACTTTTCTTAATAAATGATTCATATTTAATGGGAATAATAAGTGTTGCTGCAAGTTTCTAATATGATTTTTTTCACTGCAATTTCCTTCTCATTGTTCCTTCAAAACACTTAATCATCTATGCTAATAATTAGCAGATTCTTGTTAGCTGAAGGGGAAATCATATCTTACAGTATTTGCACCCGATAAACTAGATCCATTATAACCCGTCTCAGTACTGTATTTTGCAGGACATGGGAGCTGAATTCCCAAAGCATAAAACTATGCATTATTTTTTTATCATGAGGCTAAAAAAATTACCTCTCCTTATCTTCTTCTGTAAATATTTTCATTTGCCTTTGGTAGTAGCACTCTGGCTTATATGATGAAGGAGAAATGAAATACAAAAAGCTGTTGAACTCCATCATAACTAATGTACACTACCTGAGGTGGCTTATGCCCTCAGTTATACATGTGCTCCTATTCAATGTGTGTATTTAGCATATAAATTGGAGAATTTGGTTTAGTAAGTAATGTTTTAATTTAATTGATTCTGAGAACAGTGCAAGTCTCCTAAAATTACTCTGCTTTTGATGGACTTTAGTACAAGCCAACAGAAGATGTGAGTGAGCAAGAAAGAAGGGTGGGCACAGAATTGCAGAAGTGCTGAGGTTAGAAGAGTCCTCAGGAGACCGTTAAGTCTGACCTCCTGCTCAGAGCAAGGTCACCTAGAACAGTATGCTCAGAACCATGTCCAGTCTGCTTCTGAACATTTCCAAGAAGGGAGATTCCACAGTGCCTCTGGACAAGTTATGCCACTGTCACACTGTAAAAAGGTTTCTTCTGTTCATAGAGAATGTCCCGTGTTTCAGTTTGTGCCCATTGTCTCTTGTTCTGTCATTGAGCATTACTGAGAAAAGCTTGTCTCTCTTTTCTCCTTTCCTTCCCATCATGTGTTTATACACATTAAGATCTCCACCTCCTGAGCCTTCTGTTCTCCAGAAGTTCTCCAGGCTGCGGAGAGCAGCAATTTCTCTGCTGTTCTCTCCTTGTTCATGAAGCCAGTCATCTCTTTGTAAAAGGCTGTCAGGTTGGTTGACATAACATTCAAGATTTAAGAATGTAAACACATTAATTGTGAGAGTGTTCTGGCTCTGTATCTTCATTTGAATAAAAGAAGATTTTAAAAAGCATTCATCCAAACCCTTATATCCAAATATAAGTGGACTACATACTCTTAGAAATACATATTGAGATCCAGACCCAGCAATCTAGACAATAACACAAATCCAGTTTTAGAATCAATGAAACTAAACCAGAAGATCATGTGGTAGTGTTTCCAGAAAGTACATTATTGGACATGTACAGCAAATACGTGTCCTTGCATTACAGGACCACAAAATCAATTGCTCCAAGACAGTATACCTTATCTACTATACTGTTTTCTGCTTGATCCTGTGATGACACGGCAGCGGGTGGTTGAAATTATCCTTCACTGATTCACACCTCCTTCCACTGCTATTGCTGAGAAATGAACCCTGCTGAGTTGCAAAACTGAGTGTCAGAAAAAAATGAAGGAGAGGTACTTAACAATGAACAGTAAGTAGCAGCAGTGGAATTGTACCTAATGAAGAGAGGCACAGGACCACTGAAAATATCACACCACAGGTGTGTTACTCTGGAGTGATAAACTGGCGGGCTGCCATGATTAGGACAGGTATTGATTTAAGACAGGTACTGATTGATTTGGAGGCAGGCACTGGTAAGGAGCTGCATGGCTGTAGCACTCACCCAGATGGTCATCCTGTCCTTTGGAAGACAGAATGAGCATGAGTGACCTTGTGACACAGTGCTGCAAGAATATGCTATTGCATATTCACAAAAGATAATTTTATACTCACTCTGATGTCATAGTGCAATTTTCTAAATTCTTGTGAATTTTCATCAGTGTCATATATATGTTTTCTCTTTAAAAAGGAAGCTGCCCTTTCATGCTATTATTTATCAGTGAATATAAGAAAAAGTGCAATTGTGTCATTGTGTATATTTCTCTGATAAAATACCTTCTTTTACTCTGAACACTACTGTCCTCTCTGTCATTATACCATCTCTATTCCAAAATGTGATATAAGTCCAGTGAGAACTGGTCTTCAATTTATCATTTTAAAAATTCTGCATCAAAATACCTTTTAAAGTGAATCATTCTCTAACTCTTTGACCATTAGTTAAAATGGTATTTACTATTTGTTAGTCCATTATAATCACTTAGTAACCAAAATACAGTCTCTTCATTGTGCAAAGGGATGCTTAGCCCAAAAGAACTTCTGCATATGCGAATTCTGGGTAACGCCATTGTTACTGGTTATGACATCGATTATTATATAATGACTTTAATTGTGGACGCATCTGTAGAAGAGTGAAAGTAAACTATTAAATGACTTCTAAAAGTATAACCTCTATATGTTAATATATTTCTTATGTCTTTGTCTATTTCAGGGACAGGAAACGTTATTTCCGTAATTGTATTTTCACACAATCATGTGAATTTTTTCTGTGTTAGATATCGCCTTCTCTGCAATTATGCCCTAATAATTTAGTATTACACACAGATCCACCGAGGTATTATGTCACTTCTGGGAAATTATTTTATTTAATTTGGCTTTAATCCAACATATTATGCAGCTATAATTTTATCAGCATTTTATCTTGAACTATATGCCATGGCAACACTTTATTTTAGAAAGCACAAGGAACAATCTAATTTGTATTACAAATACCAAATAAATGGCAATGCAAGTGGAAGTGGCTGAGTAGATCTACCTATTACATGAATAGACATAAGATAATACATAATATTTTAGAAAAACAAGAATTAAGAAAATAAAATTAGAAACAGGAGAGAAAAATAGCATATTTACTGATTCAGAATTCAAGAAGATCTGTGGCACTTCAACATAATGGTACTTTTTAATTAATCTTTTTATTTTCTGGCAATGTAAGGTGACATTCAGACTTACATGAAGATCTTGAAAGTGTGTTACTCGTGCAACCATCATGGACAGACACATACCTTAGATTTAATTTGTCATGCAAGTTAGGTGATGTTTCTTGTAGATTTTTAATGACTGACAGGAAAGAAAGTTTAGGAATACATGTCATAGAAAGCAAGCTCATTTAGTCTTGCTGGAAGACATATTAAGCATATCTATGTTACAATAATCATGCTGAAATATTAGTACATCTCATTAGAGAGAAACACAGCTGAACATGTCTCTATTTTGTCATTATTCAGGATTATGTAAAAGGCATGTGGCCTTTCTCTGTCTGAATTAATTTTAAGGGTATAATTAAAATATAGCAAGGTCTTGCCTCCTGCCTGTTAGTCATAGAAAATTGATAAACTTGCAGTTTTTCATCACTTATTTAATGCCTTCTGAAATATGGGTGGTTTACTACATTCCCCCTTCCTTCCTTCTCAGATTTCATGTCCTTCCTTCCTTCCTTCCTTCCTTCCTTCCTTCCTTCCTTCCTTCCTT
>VZRR01000320.1:393597-586814 GCA_013398015.1 Oreocharis arfaki
CCTTCCTTGCTTCCCTCCTTCCTTCCTTCCTTCCTTCCTTCCTTCCTTCCTTCCTTCCTTCCTTCCTTCCTTCCTTCTCTCCCTATATTTTACTATTAAAAAGTTTCATTTACTTTGTCAGCTTTGCCATCATACCATCTGTTTGTGCTGTTGCTTTCATCCTGAAATATTTTTTCAAATAAATTTTCATCCCTCTGTTTCTCATGTGCAATAGGAAAGAAATAGGGTTGTACATGATGTACAGTAGGAAATAAAAATTCCTCAAGAGCAATTTGGAAAAGTCTTCTGGTTCAGCATCTACAGCATTACACCTCTTGACTTCTCTTAATCTCCCAGAGGAGTTGACACTGAAAAGAAAACTTGGAAAACCTGGAAAATTGCCATAGACACCAAACTTTAGCTGAAAATTATTTCTGGAGAAAACACAAGTATTTATTTTTAAATTCAACCTTAATTTTACCCATAGAGTAAACAGAGTAAAGCTAATATTTCAGAATATCTTTTACCCCCACTGGATTTTATATCTACTAAGAAATACGCAGTACTACCATTTTTTATTTTCTTCTGTAACTGACTGTAAAACATATTTACTGTTTAGATTTACTGTAAGCTTTCAGACAATATTAGTGCCTGCAATCTTTGCTCTGGTAAACAAAACCATAGAAAAAGGGGCGTGTTGGGAAGTGGCATAGTAAATTAGACTACAGCTGAGTCTAATCATAATTATATGAAGGAATTATCAGAAGTAGAAATGATTCTCCTAATACATTAGTGTTCAGGAATTCAAACCTATAAATTGGCTACTACTTAAGATTATAGGCTTCTTATTCTGCACACAAGCAAGTAATTAACTTTACGTTCCCTTCTTATGATTCTCAGGCTCTTGTCCTTTTAATTATAAGATCCAGTGGGTAGCTTTTATGTTACTATTATCTCTATTAAATTTTGAATAAAGGCTGCATTGAAACTTGATATATTAGTCATATGTAATAGCCTGATAGCTTCTTAAAGGATGTAAAGTGCTATTCTGATAAAGTAGCCAGACATTTGGTACTTTAGTTTTCCTTTTGCACACATACAAAAATTCACTTTTTAAATGCCAGATTGGTAATTTTAAGTAAAAGTTGCTATGTGGATTGTCTATATTAGCATATTATAGAAGGGCAATCTAAACTTGTTGATTTCTCATGTTTCTTTATGTTTCTATTCACATTATCATAGGCCAAATTTCTGCACTGAAATACACAATCATTCAGTATAATATTACAGATTTGTGGAAATCAACAATGAAAAGTTAAACTTCTTCATAGGTCTGAAACATGTTGTTATATTATTAACCTATTATATGCAATAAATATATTATAAATAGAAACTGTGCATTGTAGAGCTGCACACCATTGCCTTGTTTTTAAAAAAAATATAAATTGATTATTATTTGCTGAAGGTTTATTATTGCTGCTTCTGTTAAAGGGAAAAAAAGATTCAATAAAAATACCTAGAAGTGTTTTTACACTAAAGAAAAAGAATTCTATGAAATGTGAGCAGCTATGAAGTGCTAAACATTTTCAGTCTTGGTTTTTTCACAACTAGTGTCTTGGATTCCCACAGATGTGGAGCAAACACATTTCTCAACATTCTTAGGACTGTTCCACTTGCTGAGACTATTGCTGTTTGCCCGTGCATGAGAAGAGCGTGGTAGGTGACATGTTCTTAGCAGAAAAATAATCCAACACCAGAAGCCAAGAAAAAGCTTACATTGATGCCTTAAGTTTTAACTTTTATAATTTAAAATCCTGTACTGTCTAGAGTGTAACTCTGAAGTTTCTTGTGGTCTGTTAGCTGCTGCTCTCTTAGGCCAGATAGACATAACAAACCCGTTCCAAGCCTGCTCTCCAAGGACACACAGCCTGTCCTAGGCCCAAAATGTAAACCAGCATCTTGGGAAAGGGAGGGGTGAGCTTGGAGAAAATTACATCATTAACTGAAGCTTTAATTGGAGAATTGAACTTGAAATGCAAAATAGACCAAACTCATAAAAGTGTGAAGAACTCGGGGGTCCATCTTGGCAGTAGCCTCTGGCTCCCCAGGGTGTACCTTTGAAGGCCCTTCAAATAAATACCTACCTTTATTCTCTTACTCTCGTCTAGTCTCTGTTTTTTAGGTGGCCTGATGAGGCATCAACATCTTTTAACTTTCAGATGATAAAGATGTTCCTTCAATTTCTTGAAGACAAGAGACCAAATGACAGCAAACATTAACAAGAAGGATTTTGTAACTTAGTGGCTGGAAATTGCTACCAGAATGTCCAGTTTTTGGGTCCTAGTTAGAGGAATGCTTTTGCATTTCAGGTGGAAAAAAAAAAGAGCTTCTGAAATATTTTTGTAGCAGGGAGCAGTCCCCATGCTCCCTACCCTTTACCCAGATGTATTTTTCATTAGACTCTGCCACAGTCTCCTTTCTTTGATCTTCTGTGTCTATGACTCTTGCCATTTTCTTTTCAGGGTGGACAGTTTCATCAGGAGAGGCACAGAGATGACTAGACCAACGCCCTGGGTCCCTCAGAGGGCTCAAATGGCAGAAGTAGGTGGGATGTGAGCCAACCCCTCCTTCAGAGGCTTGAGGATTCCACAGGGGAGCCAACCATCTGCAAACTCCACACAGAGGCTGCCAAATCCCAGACGTGTGCTCAGCTCTGGCAAACAAATGGCTGTGTGCAAATTACCTGCAGCAACTTCTGGAGACCATACATTGGATCTGACATTATGATACAAGGTCTGTAGATATTGCAACTATATAAACCAGTCTTTCCTAAAACGCTAACAGCACCATGTTACAAAGATGATAAAAATAAAAGTTATTAACACTGTCTGCACCAAAACACTGTAT
The DNA here is from genome assembly GCA_013398015.1 of Oreocharis arfaki. NCBI lineage: Eukaryota > Metazoa > Chordata > Aves > Passeriformes > Paramythiidae > Oreocharis > Oreocharis arfaki. The sequence continues at coordinate 396,484 of VZRR01000320.1, forward strand.
AATAAGCTCTGGAGAGGGGGAAAGGTTACCTAAGGCCTTTTATTTATTGCCATAACTCATATAAAGATTACTTAAGCCGGCAGTGCTTGTCAAAACCATCCACAAAACCACTAAGTCACAATAAAGACATGTCTACTGTGCCAGCCACTGTTAGGGGAAGGGGAGTAGGAATATGAAGATCACAGAATGAAAACAGACAGCTGTGCACCAGCCGAAAATACTCCTAATACTGAAGCTGTTCACTTGTGTTTTGACAGCTTTTGGGGCTGCAGTGCTCTCCAGCTTTAGGGCTGGATTTAGTCCCTGATGAGCATTGATTTTTACAATTTATGATGCTTGCAGCAATTACATTATTTAGCATCAGTGATGAAAATATGGGAGAGAAAGGAGAAATTCAGCTAACCTTGGTATTATATTTCTTACCTCATAAAAAAAACTCTTCAATAAATAATTGAAGTATGTTAGGAGAGCAGGAAGATTGCCGGGATAAAACTTGTTGTTTTAATCAGAACCATACTGCTTTTAGTACCACTTGGTGGCAAAACATCTTAAATAAACAGATATAATTTAGATGAGTGTTCAAATGGTGGCCCTGTTACTTGACTGTATCATATTTTCAGGTGAGTGAATGAAATAATTGAAGAAATCCCTGGCTGCATTGGTTCTTTTAACATCTCTTAGTTTAGAGGGTAAGATTACTAAATTATTTAGCTCAGTTCATAGATTTTGGCATTGGAGTAATAAAGAACAGAATAAAATCACCACATAGTTCTGTTAACACATATCACGAAAGGAAAAATTAAAGAAATGTCAGAGGTATAGGGTCATGAGGAAAACTGTGACCAGAAACACAATTTTAACTTCCCCCAAAAGTCTTTTCAGTCCTAAGTATGTATTTCTTTGCCTTATATATTACTATCTTTTGAAGCAAGACTAAAGAACATAAATGCCTTAGGACTACTTTAGACATGTTTGAAATGCTGACTTTTAACAAAGCAATAAAATGAACACTCCATGCCTACCTCCCCTAGTACTTTTTGATGTCTACATTTTTTGCACACCACCACTTTGTCTGACAAGGGACATCATGGATATTAAGGAGTCACAAAATAGATATTGCCAGGGCTGTCCCCAAAGGGGCCTTTATTGATGCACGTGTCCAGAGTCTCCTAGAAGACACTGATGATACTGGCTTTGGAATGATGGGCATGCCAGGACCATCAGAATTTGGGAGATCTGGATTTTAGGCTACTTTTGGTTCAAACCTCCAAGGCTGAAACTCATGTGGCAGCATTGTCTTGGTTGTACCAGGCCAGACTGTCATTCTTGAGCCCTTTCCCTATCCTCTGTGCTGAAGCTGATATGTATCTCTGCAGAAATCATTGCAGCCAAAGAATGAAAAAACATAATTCTCAGGAACTAGGTCTGACTGCTACTGTGTTTTGCACAAATATTCCTTAATGCAAAAGACAAGTGTTGTTCCTAGCACTTTCTGCACTGGGGAAGCTAGGAACAGCTTCACATTCATCTTGTTGCAGTTAGTAATAACACTCTCCCTGGGGACCCTAGGTTTGCTAATGTATGGTTGTCCAAATTCTGCAGGATTTCTTCTGGTGTTTCTGATCACCCACTATCTGATCCCAGCTGTCTGCTGGGAGAGGAGAGCTGACTCACAGACAGAGAAAGGTCTCAAGCTCTGGTGTCTCATTTCTGGATGAAAAAATTAGTCAATGGAACTGAAAAACACATATTGGTCCTGAGCCTTTGCCCACTATACTTCCAGGAGGCAGCATAGCTTCTACAGGAGCAATAGAAAAGGGGCCAAAAGCTACATGTGTACATGCTGATTTTGGCTGAGATAGAGTTGCTTTCTTTCACAGTAGCTGGTGGGGGGCTGTGTTTTGGGTTTGTGCTGAAAACAGCACAACCTGGTGATAATCCACCGATATTTTTGTTATTGCTGAGCAGTACTCACACAGCATCAAGGCCTTTTCTACTTCTTACCCCACCTCAACAATGAGTGGGCTGGTGATGCACAAGGAGTTGGGAGGGGACTCTGCTGGGACAGCTGATCCCAGCTGACCATAGGGTATTTCACATCATATAACATTGTGCCCTGCAATAAAACTAGTGGAAAAGGTTGGCGGGGGAAGGTGGTGCTCAGGGACTGAATAGGCATAGGTTGGTTAATACTGAGAAATTGTTTTCCTTTGTATCACTCGTTTTTTTTGGCTTTTATTCCTCTTTACTATCATTATTATTGTTTTTGTTATTGTTTATTATTATTTAATTTCAATTGTTAAACTGTCTTCGTCTCTACCCATGAGTTTTCTCACTTTTACCCTTCCAATCCTCTTTCCTATCCCACCAGGGTGGAGTGAGTGAACAGCTGTGTGGGGCTTAGTTGCTGGCTGGGGTTAAACCGTGGCGATATGGAATGTGCTGATAATTTCTTCACGTGGTATTCTTTTCTTTTAGATATTCAGTACTGTAAGTAAAAGCACATTGTCCAATTCACTGTGTGATTGCTTGCAAGAGTTTCTTACAGCATCAAGGAACCTGGAAAGGAATACTGAAGAACCCAAGAGGACTTACAATCAAAGGTTGTGATTACATGCAAGTTCAAGAGATGCATCTCTGAATTTTCTCATCAGAGTGTGGGATTTACTGTTCTGTCATATAAGGAGTTCTTCTGGATGGTTAACTTTCAGCAGAACAATGCTTTAGAAATTATTTTGTTTGGTCACTTTTGTAGGAAGCTTCTCATATTGTGTCCTGGTAACCCAAAGAATATGTATTCCGTATCTTTCATACGCCAATCTGCCCAAGATTGTCCCTTTAAGCTCCAAGGGCCAAAACAAGAATTGGAGTGTCTTGCCCCAGTTTTGCAGAGGTAGGTGGGTTTGGGGTTCCTTTTAGAGTCAGGAACACTCAAGGAGGGCTTTCTTTGCATTCTTGCAGGGCTGCTAAGAGAGTAGCTTCTCTAAACAAAAGCAGCACAAGGCAGAAGCCTTTTGTTTCTCGCTGAACTCCTTGCCTGGTGCAGGCCTCCAAGAAACTGCATTTGACAATCCTAAACTGTTTCCAGGCAAAGTTCACAAATACTTGTCTGCAGGCGCTAGCTGGGACTGGTGGGGTCAGGGCTGCTGCTTTTGGTGCCCTGTGGAGCTGCTTCTCCCTACCTCGTCCCACAGCATGGTAATGACTTGGAACTGCAGCGCAACACCAACCGGGTCTAGTGGGCCAAAAAGTGGCAGGGAAATTGACACTGCAGGTTCAGAGCTGCCACCACTGGGAGAGGCCCTGTCGGGTGGTTTGGAGCAAGTATCTTGCTGGCGCTTGACTGGTTTTGGACTCCAGGTTTCCTTTGCTTTTGTCCTTGTTCCCTGTTGATTGTTGTTTGGAGGAAGAGGGAGTTTTGTAATTGTGGAAGTTTGGTTGCTGTGTTGTTCTATTTTTAACTTGTTTCTCTCTTTCCACCACATGAGTGGGAGGAGGAGGCTTATCCGCCATTTTGCCTTTGTCCCCTGGACCATGCAGTCTTCTATGGAGGCCACCATTTTGGGGAGGGGCTTCTACGCCATCTCGTCGTTGTCCCCTGGACCACCCAGTCATCTACAGAAGCTGCCATCTTGTTTTCTTTGTTCCCAAGAGTCCAGGCCATGCCATTATGTTTATTTGAGTCAAACTCATGTGCCTAGGGATGTACAGACATTGCAACACAGTTTTAGATAAGCCAACAGATGAATGAATTTGTTAAAATAAAAGCTTATCAGATTAACATAAATGTTTGAAGATGGGCCAGGCTATGCAAATTCTACACCATGCCGATCTTATTATAACATTGATGTAGGAAACTTTTACCTTACTTTTTGTTCAATTAACATAGAGCATTTTTTCTGTAAATTGAAGAGCTATGGTCTGAATTTGCAATTCTGAAATAATGGGAAATGTTCATGTGGCCCTCAGTCACCAGGGGCTGGGTTTTACCCCAACTAAGGTAAACCCCTGAGCCAACATCCAGCCACTTAGATGATTCATTTCTTAGCCTTCCGAATTTCAACTATGGAAGTGATGCACATAAATTGTAGTCATGATCCTATATACCTTTCTGCATTATTACTTTTTTCCAACCAGAGCCATTAAAAAAAATAATTAGCAGTCTGGTTTTGGCAGCTGCACACTATTACCTCAGCAGAAAGGTTCTGAAATCTGATTTGTATGTACTGTTTGTGCAGTATAGGAAGCTTTTCTAAAATGAAGATCCGTGCTGTGTACTGCATCACTTCTGCTGCGTTATTCCAGTGCCATCAGAAATATTCATCCAGTGCCATCAGAAATATTCATCAAGTATGACCTTCATTTAATTAGTCCATTCAGTTTCCTCTTATTTCTCTTACTATATGTATATGGGATCTACATGACTCAGCCTCCAGCCTCTGGTACTTGCTGTAGTCTGATGTTTTAAATGTTTTTCTTTTGCTGCTTTCACAAAATTCATGTATTCTCTCTCTCTGGTTCTGGTTCCTCATAAAATTTTTATGTTCTTAAAGATTTAGGTCCTTTATGATGATGTTAGGCTTTATGATGATGTTAGAAGTCTTGCTTGGGGGAAGAAAATTGTTCTGCAAGTAGTTAGGCAATTACAGTAATGTATTTCACACATAGTTTTTCTTACTGAACAAGAATAACAACAGGTGCGATACAGCACAAACTTCGACTTCTACTTTCTTGTGCAAACAGCGTGTTTGACTTTATGACAAACATGTGCAAGGCATTTGCAACCAGTTTAGGAGAGAAAAAAATGCAAATTGTCATTAGGACCAGATGACCTCAAGAGTGTCTTTTCAACTTCCCACAGAGTCTCTGAGCTTTCTAATTAATCATTTGGATATGTTAAAAAAGGACCAGAGGAATATTTGTGTGAATTGCTCACAAATGAGGAAATATCAAATGGTGATATAATGGGAGCATGACAACATGAGTTAGAAAACAAATCAAAGTAATTGGAAAATTTCCAACAAGTAAGACTATATTTACATTGAAAATGCAAATATATGCCTGTACTGATATCAGAATTCTTATAAGCCTCAGAATCATAATACACCAATATCAACTATATTATGGTATCACATGTAATGAAAAAAAGAAGCATATTAGAATAGATATTTTTGGACTGTAGGTCATACTAAAAGAACAAATATTTAGTTTCTATATAGACAACTCTGGATTTATAAAGCTAGTTGTTTTAAAGATTTTGACTGCATTGAACAAAACCACAATGTTTCCACATGACCAGCTTTCTTCACAAGCCCTGGGAACAGCTCTCTAATGTCACTTCCAGTCCAAACTTTAAAGACATGAATCTTATGTTTCCTTTTCTGTCATCACGGATTCTTGACCACCTAAGGCCTCTTTTTCAGCAGTGGTCATAGCAATTTGATTTGCTGAAACACACCCAGAAATGCTGTGAGCCAGACTCCCTGCTCCCCTAGCTGGGCAGAACTTGCTGCAAAAAAAAGTGTGAAATAATCAAAACAGCTGAGAAAACACAACACAGTCTCCCTGGTCAAATCATATTTGCTCTTTGAAAGCAAAGAGTTGTGTTTCAGGAGCTGCTGGCTATATACAGACAGAAAAATGGCAGAAAAACGCTTTTCCTTTACAGAGGCCCCAACTCTGCCACCTTTAACTCTGAGCAGTGGAGAAAACACACATGAAAAGTCAGACTTAGAAAAAATGTGGTTTAGTAGGAATGTTTTATTTCAGCAACGTTCTATATAACTACTTTTAAAGTGACAAAAAGCATGAACAAGTCTGTGGCGAGCAGTGCCCGTTTCTCGAGTGAGCAGCTATATACTACTACATTAGGAAGACAAGCACATGCACAGTTTTCTTCTTGCCACTCCCCTCTCATGTTGAAAATTTTGCGTCCTTCTGTGCAGAAGTGTTAGTTTCTGTCCCCAGCTTCTCTGGACTCCCAGCAACCTGCAGACCCCACTGAGGAAAGTTTTAACCCCGAACTTGAATATCAGAAGTTGGCATTATCATCTCTTCCAAACGTGTTTGTAAATAAAATGGACTGTATGTACGTGAGATAGTCATCATTAGTTTATGCTTACCAGACTGTATTTTAAGGTTCAATACCTGCAGAGAAGTTTAACCTTTCAAAATTTTCTGGGGAAAACACAAGATCTATGAGCTTTCAGGTATCAAAGAGCTTAAAATTCATGGACCTCATCTTTGACCTTGAATGCCTTGAGTTGTGCTTGTATTCTGCCTTAAATGCCATGGGGGGTTTTTTATGTTCAGTTCAATCAATATGCAGTTTGTTCCTCTGATTTCAACTGCAGCCAAAACACTGAGCTGCTTCTCAGTTTGAGCAAGGGCAGAAATACAGTAATGCATATTTTTTTCCATATTTAACTGAAAGTGATTTGTAAGAGATTTAGAATTATGTAATGCCAAAGTGACAGAAAGTGCATTCAGCATATAAGCACCTTTTTAATCCTACCCGGGATTGCAATGTTATTTGCACCAACGAAGATAAAACGTAATTCTACTGAAATCAGATGAGTTATTCTCAGGTACGTGGGTGGCTGTAAAACACAAAGAATGGTGTCATGGCCTCCAGACAACCATAGTTTTAGTATTTAATACTTGATAGGATACAAAAGTAAGAGTAAGTAAGAGTAAGACTAGCTACCCTTTACTATTTCCATAGTCAGAATTAGCTTCACTTATTGTAGCAGAACAGAATGAGAATAAGAGAACTGGCAGAACAATGTTTTTCACTCCACAAGAATATTTCCAAATATGCTTTTTGAGATTTAAAGACAAATCATAGCAAATTTGTAAACCAAACCGAAGAAATGCAAGTAACAAAGAATTTAAAACAAAATTACTCTCCTGTTCTTCAAACTTTTCCATGAGACCAAGTCCTGAACTTTAATTAATGTCTCAGTGTGTTAGACCTTTGAAGGCTCTTTAGGGGAGGAAAAAAATTACAAGGTGGCTTGACTAGGAAAGATGTTCCTGGTCTCCTTTTCTTAGTAATTTAACAGAGGGTGTTTGATAAAAGGATACTATAAATGTAGGCCCAGGAGTGGAAGGAAGAGAAAAATCCTTTTTTTTAGACTTCTTATGTCTTCAGCTGTGGTTCCCAGGAACATGAGAGCCTTGTTAACATGTAGCATAAGCTAACAATTACAGCCTGACCTGCGCTGGCTGTGTAGGAGACGTAGTAGACCTGGAGCCAGAATAGGACAGACAGAAAAGGAAGAGCTGAACCCAGTGATATGCAAAGCAATAACTTTCATCACTCTCAGGTACGAAGATTACAAAAATATTGGATTCTGCTGATGCTGGGGCTTCCCCATCCCTAATAGTACGTTAGCAGAAGACTTTTATTTTAAAGTTATGTCTGAATACTCAACTGAACAAAAACTTCAGGGCCCAATGCTCTGTGAGTCTTCCAGACTAGCAGAGTTACTGATGCATACAGGAGCTAAAGAAATCTCAAAATAAATTGCCTGGGAACTGAAGCAGAGATAGTTATGAAAACTAAAGCCTTTGCTTTTAGTAGCAGTTTTCTCTAAGAGGATCTTTAATTGCTTTGTTGAGCAATTCTGTGATACGGTAATGTCTAACATGTGTTGGCTCGCACAATTAAGACTTTTTGCTTGTGCTTCTAGTACCTGGGAAAGCTGACTGAATCTAAGCAACTATTTTCTAATTCGATTATATATGACAATATTAACAGTCGAGATGTTTATTATATATATTTAAATTTGTTTATACTTACTTGGGACATAACCAGGATGCAGTGGAAACATGGCAAGTTTAATTAATTTCAAACTTCCAGCTTATTTCCTCTGTTGATGCTCGGCCTGATGTTAGGAGTAATGTACTGTGTTGTTCTTGGAACCCAGCAATAGTTAATGTATATGATGCTTATTTTTTTCTACTTTATTTTTCCTTGCTATTCTCAGATATAAACAGGCTGTCTTTCAGAGGCATGAGGTCAAATCCAGCCATATAGTTACATCACTTGCAATATGTCAAGATTTGTTCCACATTCTCTTCTGAAATACTTTGTTTGGATGTTTGGAGTCAAATTGATCTCTGTTTCATATTTGCTTCATTAATAGACATGTAATTCTAAGATAATTAAGGAATAAATCTTCTATCTCAGAGCAAGTTGTATACATGCATTCCACTTCTATGTTTTTTTAATTATCCTATAAGAAATCCTGCAGTTATCATCATTACTTTATTAGAGTATTTTGGTTTCCTTTTACATGGAATGAATAATAGTGACAACTCTTTTTTTTTTTTTTTTGACGATTAATTATCAAGTACTGTTTTCACAAAAATGTTTTCTTCTACTCAACTAACTCTATAGATGGTCAAACTGTATTAATAAAATTAATTATTTGCAATTTTGCCCATTATTTTGTGAATAATTTATCTGGAAATAATTGGTCCAGATTCTCAGATGCTTTTAATCAGAAGAGCTCTATTGGAACCCAGAGAATTTTACTGATTAAAACCAGCTGAAAATTTGGTCCATCTGCTGCCATGGTGGCCTTAGTGTTGAACATAGGCTTTAACATGGTATTAATTTGTATAAGCTAAAATTGCTTTACTTTTATTTCTTATTAACTTTCTTAGCATGAGTACTCTCAAAACCATAATGGTATCTTAAAAATATAGCATTCATTTGAGTTCAGTTACTTGGCTAAATCTTGACAATCTTTTTAATAAGGCATCAGTTACTCAAGAAAACATTTCCTTCAAAGAAAACCACAGACAAACCATGACGTTTTAAAAGCGGCATAAGGACAATCCCTTTTATATACTGATCATGGCACTCGATGTCAATCATAAGTACCGTGCTTGCAGTTCCTGCTCTTCTTTCTGTAGCTACTATTGCAAGATTCACAATCAAAATAACTTTGTCCTGGCCTTCCCATGGCACCACAATGAGGAACATCACAGTTGAGAGTGTCTTTGTCCCAAATGTCTTCATTCTACAGTAAAAAATGCTGTCACTGAGCAGCTGCTCCTGTGGTTAGTAGGTGTATCAGCATCTCAGCATGTGCATTACCTAATGAAGCTCGGTGATAATTTTAGCATGTCATTCGGAAAAGATCACAAAATTCGGATCATGAGCTTTCTGGGTAATGCTCTAACTTGCAGGCAGACTAGAAAAAGTAAAGGGCTGAATTGTGTAGATTTCTGTTATATTGAAAAAGCTTAAAAAAAAAAAAAGGAATAATAAATAGTTTAAGAGAAGTGAAAGGATATTTTTGACCAAGACTTTTAGAACGTTCTCCTTCATTAAATTGCAATAAATGTTCCTCCTGTGCCCTCTATCAGAAACAACAATGGTGAAACTGAAATAAACCATGGCATGGAGAACTTTTAACAGCATTTTAAGGCTCTATTTTCACTTCAGCAGGAAGGACAATATTCCTGCAAGGAAATGCTGAGATTGAAAATGTCAGAATTTATTTATAAACACATTTCCTCAGTTTTATTCAGGAAGCTGGGAACTATTTTGTGGGGCTTCATGTCAGTGAATAGGGAGAGAAGAAAAGAATGGGGTTCGACAGAACTGGACACCAGAAAACAATTTTTTCAGAGGTAATTGGTAGCCAAGGTACCAAAGGTATCCAATTCCCATATTCTTTCCTGTAACCGAAGCTTAGCACAAACCACCAGTATCATCCAACTATTTTGTTTAAGAGTGATGTGGTAAATATTGAATCACTTTATATCATTGACCAAAAGATAGGAAAATGCCCAAAGGAAAAAGTAAATTAAAATCCCACAAAAGATGAGTCGCATTCCACTGCAGGGACCTGCAAGGAGTTTTCTTAAAAGTGGATGGTCAGGAATGAAATGAAGCCAAACGGGCCAAGCCTTGCATCTGAGAACCATTTATTGGTAATGAAAATGGAGAAGGAAAAGGAATTGCCCCAGTGAAAGAGGGCTAGAAGAGACAGAAAAGAAGAAAGGAAAATGGAAAAGGACTGGGGGAGAGGAGAGAGAGGGGACAGAGGGAAAAGACAGCATTACCACAAGCGAGTCAGGGCAGTGCTGTTGGAGCCTGGGCAGCGGTCAGGGGCTGTGCACGCTGCCTGCCTGTGGCCGGGCTGGGTCGGAGGGAGCCTGGGCAGCTCCCGGAGGGGTGTGGCTCCACAGGCGCGGCTCCTGCGGCGACGGCACCGGACACTGAGTGGGGCACTCGGACGGGAGCACCCGGACCCTGGACAGGGTTGCGGTGACCAGCTGGATCGGGGCGGCAGGGGTTGAAATGGGCAGTCCAGGCAAGGACACAGGGCAAAGTGGCAAGTGGCTGGGGCACAGGAAGGCAGGAGAGGTGCGAGGGTGAGCCAGCGAGGGCAGGAGAGCCAGAAGGCAGGCAGGCTGGGGCCAGGGCAAAGGAGGGAGCAAGCGGGCCAGCAAATGGACAGGAACGAACCCCAGTGAGTGAACTACGAACAGCAAACAGCAGCGAGCTCCCATGAGCAGCAATGCCATCCATTTTTATACCCCCCGGCCCCTCCCAAAGCCTGACCACTAACAGGGGACTGCTGGTCCAGTCCAACCTTCCTGTGCCGTCCCTTGGTGGAGAGCTCTCCATGACCTGGCTGGAGAAGTCCCCCCACAGTGTCTCCCACTGCCTGCCTCGTGTGGGGCGCTGCCAGGCGAGGTCTCCCCAGAGACGAGGCTTCCCCACTGCTGGCTGCCCCCTGCAAGCGGCAGGTGCACGCTCCCTGTCCCCACATGCCGCCGGCAGCCCTGGCAACCAGAGCTGAGGCAAACTGAAATGGCTGAATTCAGGCTGAATTGGCTCCTCACAAGACGATAACAGTTTTTTTGAAAAGTGATTTTTCTTCTTCTAATTCTTCATATTGTTATGGTAACTCACTGAATTTTGTGCCCTGACATTAAATGTAGTGTTAAAGTTATGAACGTTTCTAATGTTGGCTAATGCCAGTGTGGGTTTTTTGTTACTGTTTATTTTGAAATTAGGCAATTTTTTTTGGTCAGATATTATTTTCCACAATGGAGTGGGTAACAAGATTTAATGTACAGACATTCTGAAATTTCAAAATCAATTGTAGAGAATATTTGGGGTCTTTAGTTGTTTTTTAATAATCTTCATTTATTACGTTGCCATGGGAAAAAGACCCTGTTAGTCTGGGTCTGCTTGTATACAACCCTTCATTTTCGGGCTGAATGTATCTGACACAATACAAAAGCAAAAGTAAGAGTGAGAGTAAATGAACACAAATGTATTTGAATAATCACTTTTTAAAAAAATAATTATAATTTAGATAGTTGGAATTATTTGTTCTTTGAAGTTCATATTTTATATCTGTGTTCCACAATATATAATTCATAATATTTTATATATAAATAATAAAAACTTCTCCTATCTAAATAAGCTGATGTATCACATATGCTTCATGTTCTGAGTACGTGTGTTCAGTGATTTTAGATATTTTCATACATTCATCTCTACACCAATTGTGAATTTTAATAGCTTTTTAGCAGGTAGGTGGATTTCTTTCTTTATAATGAGACAGAACAGCTGAAGGACTTGGTGATTACCAATGGCACAGTTAAAATTTCTGATTTCTATCACTTAAAGTGCATTAATTTAATGATGAAATATATTGATACCTTGAACATAGCTCCTGCTTCACATTGGATGACAGGTAGAAGGAACTGAATAAACATTTTGGTTGGATCTGTGAATGTTTTCATTTTTGTTCTTCAAGGAAGGGGATATTTCCTTTCTCCACTATGTTAGCATCCTTACGGACAACCTTTTTTTAGTAAAAGAATGGTCCATCCTGATACTTAGTAACATGATTTTATGTGTCAGGACCCCAGCTTGGGTAAACAGGAGGCTCTCAGCCTGGAGCTGTATAAAATAGTTGTATTCAGCTGAGAAACTGATCCTGGAAAATCTAATGGCGTTGTTTTTTTCTTTCTTATTTAGAAAAAAATTGAAGCCTTTTAATTTTTGTAACTACCATGTGGTTTTTGTCTTTTCAATTAAAAATAATTTTATCTAATAATATGAGGTTTTCTCAAAATATCTGGTCAGAGAATGAAAATAACTTGGTAGTGGAAAGAAGTGTAAGACCAGAAAGCCTTCCCCTGAGTCTATTTGAATTTACCTTTCATTTCACTGTGTTTTTGAGGATGTGGGATAGAAAATATTGTGCAAGTGTTATTTGATACTGATCTTTCCTGCATCAGCTAACTGCACTCCAGTAGAATTTTGCCCACTTCAGTGCCACAGATCTCAAGTAATTTCATTTCACTTTTGGTGAGTGAGAATTATCCCAATTACTCTATTTTTGGAATGTAAAAGTCGGGGAACTTTTCGTCAAACCACATGCTCCATAAGATGTAGTCGTTTCAAGCTTTTCAACCCCGAAGTTTAATCCCAGATTGATTTTAACCTTCCCTTTATAAGTGTCATCGGTATGGATGCCTGCACTATAGGAAACTTGTTTTCTCTTGTTCCCTTCTGTAACAGTTCAAGAACTGCTGACCTCATCATTACCAGTGTAGGATGTTGGGATTTACTGTTTGGAAATGGTTGACTGAAATTTTATGTGCTCTAACCTATTTTTCTTTTTAAATTTGTTTTTATAATTTTTTAAAAATTATTTTTAGCAACATAGTCTTAATCCTAGCCATCTGTAATGAAGGTGTGTTGCTATCTTGTGGCGCTGTACTCCCTCTTACTGATCGCTTCCTGCCCTCTCCATGGGGTCTCCCTCCTTCCCCCTCCCCTAGTCCTGGCCACTCCTCGAGTTCTCCCTATTGGTTCCTGTATCCCAACTCCGCCCATGTACCGCCCCTGTGCCCTGAAACCATTTGCCCATGTGCTCTCCCCGCCCCCCTGGGACCCGGGTAAACTGAGGCTCCAGGCCATGTGACTCTCTCTCTCTCTCTGCCCCTGGGAGCAGCCTGCCAGCAGCTCCTCTCCTCTGCCTTTGGGGGCCAGCCCGTGTGCTGGCCCCAGGCTTTGGGGAGGCAGCATGGAATAAAGACCTTTGCAGTGCCATGAGGAGAGCCTTCTCGCCTCCTTTGCCATCACTGAAGTTGCAGGCTGGCAGCTGGAGCAGCGGTGCGGGGCGTCCGAGATGGACTGCAGGAGGGCAGAGAATCTCTGCCTTGTCCCAAGAAGCCCCTACTGCGCTCCCAGGGAAAGCTGCAGCAGCTAAGCAACACCTAGCACTGCAACACTATCTAATGAGATTTCTGGTATTAAATAGTAGAGGCATTCTATTTTAAAACAGCACTCACTGTAGAAAGTGATGGTAGAGCTTCTAGAAGAATTAAGTTTACCAGAAGAGTCTGAAACCTGCTTATTTGGCAAACAAATTACAGCACATGAAAGACAAGAACAGTAAGTTTACTCTTCAGAAACAGGTGATCAATAAAGAAATAGGGCAGAGAAAGTATCTGAGAGAGTGCAATAAGGAGCTACTTGTCAAAATATTTTCATTGTTGGGGGATTTACAGTTGGACTCTTTCTAACTTTCTTGGTAGATCTTAACAAAATAACTTCAGTTCTGACAATGTCAAAGTCAATGATTACAAAAGATTTAATTGATAAGAAATAACATATTACCTATATGTGTTTTCCATTGTGAAAGGTTTCATCAAAATACAATTGTTCCTTTTTCTTTTCTGCTGGTAGATTTGTAAATGTGGAAAAATACAGAAAATATCAAGAGATATCAAAGGTTTTTCTGTATATCATGTGGTTAATAAATGAGCAAACTGATACATACCATGGTACTGGCAAGAAGTGTTACTGAAAACTGTATTCATGCTCTTCACTTTACCAGTATAATCTCAGAACCTAGTTTTGTGACGTTCTTCTGAAGCTGTTTTGCACTCTTTCTTCTTGGATATGTGACTTTACCACTTTAAAGAATTACTCTTATTTTCCAGATCATTTAATATCTTTTTCTCTGAAAAACTCTTTCTTGGAAAGTTTCTAAGAAATTCTAAAAAGCACCAGACTTTTAAAATAGTGAAAGGATGTAAGACCTATTAATTGTACTTTTGAGGAGCAGTGAAAAAAAAAGCTGGCTTTTTTTTGTGTTCTTAAGATTGAATTTCTTAAGAATATAGGAAAATATATATTAAAAAAGTGAAACAGTATATCCTATAAGGCACTTTATGTATAATGTAAAAATTATAATGTCAGCCTCTATTGCTGTTAAGATCCAGTTATTAAAATTGCTGGAGAGATGCCTCTGCCTGAATTAAGGTGCAAACAAGAACATATGCCCAGGTCAATAGCATGGATTTCATTTAACAGTAAACTTGAGGGAGAGAGAAAAGAGAGAGAGAAAGAAATAGAAAAATGCTGGGGGGAGGGTGGAGAGTGTCAGAAAGACTAATTAAGTAGAAAAGATCACCACTCTGTGGATCCTGAAGGCATCCTGTTGATCCTCGGTATGGTCTTCTTGGTGGTGAGGGTCCCATAAGACACAGAGTTCAGTGGATTAATACATGTTCAGGCTGGTTGGGAACACCCAGCTACCTCCCCTGGGGGGAAGTTTGACACCATCTCTTGCCACAGACTCTGGATTGGTTGCATTGCTTTGCATAACGTGCAGTTCTCTGGTGCAAGGCCTCAGGAATGAGTCTGGGGGTGCTTTGGGGGTCTTTGATGATTTATGATCCCTCCTCAGCTGCCTCTCATGTGAATGTCCCATGGATGTGGCCTTCCCAGGGTGGGGGGATTTTACAACCAGTAAGAAAAGCCAGTTTGTTCAAGGAGGATGGGTGTTCACCACACCCCCGAAAACTCTCCTCCTCTCCCCTTGGTTTGGAGAGATGTGTGCAGACCTGGCCTCAGCAAATGAGCCTGTGGTCTATGGCCTCAGCAAGTGGGCCTGTGGTCTATGGCCTCGCCCACGCCAAACACAGCCAGAGCTGATTTTCAGGACAGCTGCTGGGTTTCATTTGCCTTCTGGATACATTCTTCTCCCTCAGCCTTGCTTACTTTTCTCCAACTTGACATAATTGGACAATAGAGTCACTGTTCGGTGGCATAACTCACAGTTCGGTCCCAGTCAGGAGGCATATTCAGGGAAGGGTGGGCTTCGGTGGTCGCAGTTCCTTTATACAGTTTTGCCATCATGGGCAGAAGTCCTTCTTAGCAATGCTTAAGCCATTGATTTTCAGTCTCTCATAATGGCCAAGCAGTCATCAGCAGTGATGCAATACTATAGACGTGTGCTGCTGTGGTTTTGGCTAAGATATACAAGTGCCAAAGGTGAAGAAGAGGTGTTTTTACACATACTTATTAAAGATGGACTATCTCTAAATGACTGCCACATTTACACTTCATCTTGTTCCAAAGGATGGGTTTCCCTACCAGCTACAGAAACCAGTACAATTTCACTAGGCTGTCACTAATATTAGACTGACCTTTGACTTTCATTTTATATCCTTAACATGAATGCACTTGCATTCCATGCTGGAAAATAGACTAACAAATATGGTAATAATTCCATTGAGCATTTTTGTACACTTTGCTCAGAATATTTAACCTAAGCTTAAAAAGACCATGCTGAACATGTATTTTCTTGGGTCGAGTATTACATTTGTTCATTACTTCAGACAGCTTCAGAGTACTTTTAGAAATACAAATGTTTCTGTGTCTGCCTAGTCAGGTGAGCTGATGATAGTGAATGTAATGATGTTATACAGGAAGAATGCACTCCTGATTTTCAAGTAATAGAGGCAATACTTGAATTTTTTTATTGTATTTCAATGGGACAAGACTTTTTCCCAGGGTCTGTCCCCTGTTTGTTGTGTAATCCTTATTAAATCAACAATGCCTTACTTTGTTCACATTTAAATTGCTTGCTGTATTCTTACCTCTTTCCCACGGGTGATGCACATACTGTTAAATTTGGACTTCCTTTAGAGTAAGCTGCTACCTCTAAAGTAGCTCTCTTGGACTCACAGACTCGCAGAGTATCTTGAGTTGGAAGGGACCCATAGGGATCATCGAGTCCAACTCCCTGCGCCACACAGGGCTACCTGAAACTAAACTCCAGGAAGCACTGAGGAGTCATCTGGTAGATCCTGTGTCTGGTTAAACATCATATTGACAGATTTCTGTCAATTTGTGTCTAGTCATTTCTTGTGATGCAGTCTCACCTGAAGCACGTCATCTCCTTGGACCCATAACTGAACGCCTCCATTAATCATGATATTCGCATTAGTCAGACACTGAGGTCACCATTGCTAACAGCTAAATGTCAGCAGAGAAAATTCCATGGGCCTAATGGAACTTGCATTTAGAACAGTAGTACCTAAAAAACCCTTCCTATTCCCAATGTTACGGATTTTCTCTTTCAGTAAAAAAACTTATCCTTTAATACTTAAACACAGTAATATTTAATCTTCTTTTAGCTAAACAGAAATGTATTGTGTTTTGTGAGTATGTATTAGCTGTGGTTAACAAATGTTATATATTATCTGTGTTTTACAGCTAAGCCTGATATTGTTCAAGTATAGAAAGGAGAATCATGGAGAAATAATTCTTGTGGATCAGAGGAAATATGCATGGGTATCTCCAGATCTGGGACACACCCATAAAATATGCAGTGTCTGAACTCCTCTATCAATTATATCAGTCAAAATTTGATTTGCTGAATATTCACCATGTATTTCAGTAATATACCAGTTTAGAGAAAATACAGTAACTGATCATTTATTACACTAGCAAACCCACTTTTATTGGTGCCAGGAATAACTGCATATTTCGGCAAGGGAAAAAAAAGAATGTTTTTCTGTGTAAATAATAGATAAAGAACAACAAAAAAAGCCTAATCCAGCTATCTTCTCTGCAGGGAAAAATAAACCCATATAAGCCCAATTTGTGTAGAAAGACCCATTAGGCAGGAAGTTAGTAAGCCAGAGTCTGTCCTTCAACTCTGAAGGGAATAAGTTAATGTTGGGAGTTTGGTGCCTTAAATAAGAAATTGCGGAAGGATGAATTTTCATCATTTCATTATTTCTCATCAGCAATTTACTCTAAAAACACTTTGGACAAGCATTTTACAATGCTAGTGTATAAGCTAGAAGAACACTGATTGTTATAATAAACTTATTACTATCAAGAGGCTACCTTATGACTCCTAGCACTTCCACTCCGGCATGTTCCGCATCCCCAGGGGATGGTGTCATTGCAGAGGTGCGTCACTTTAATAAACACCAGGAAAAAAGAATAAGGTCTTGAATATCAAATGAATGAAGGATGAATTCTCAATTTGGTTATGTACAAGGAGATTTGTAAGCATCAGAAAACCATGGCCTTATACATCCTGGGTACAGGTATGGTCATTCACCATTTCTTTTGCATTAAACACAGTGGTCCATGCTGCCACATTTTTAGGCACAAATCTGTATCTAGAATGCCTGAAGGGTTTAAGATGCATCTCCTTCCTGGACAGCAAAATGTAAAAGTAGTGGAATGCTCTGGGTATCCTGATACACTGTGTATGGAAATTCAACCTTCCAAAACTTAAAAATGTGAGTAAGGTTTGTTTGTCATATAATATCAAACTGTAAACCTAGAATTGCCCAGTGCAGCACTAAACCATGTCCTTAAGTGTCACATGTACATGTGGCTTACAAGCACACATAGTTCCTAATCTCTTCCACTGATGACATTGCCAGCCTTTCCACTTAGGTTAATGCTGGCTGACTGAGGCCATTTATACATGTGCACTCATTCACAAGATAGTTTTAACTGGTGTATATATGATACTTATAATATGGCTGGTGTTTGTATTTTCTAATTATTCTTGTCTTTGCCTTTATATCCTTTCAATCAGGAAATGGAACCTGAAAGATCTATTAAGTACAGCAAGGTAAAGTGGGAATGGGATCAAGGATCATTAGCAAGAAAAAAATCGGAACTGGAAAAGCAGTATGCAACAAAATTCCTTTGTCTTGTAGTTTAGGACGGGTTTCTCTAATCCAGTAGAAGTCAGATTCCCTTAGGTATTTTGAAAATCCCACTTTATTTGTCTCTACAAGGCTGCTCTCATAGATAGGTATGACATACTGCTGATTGCTTATGAAGACCTTAGGACTCCACAAGGAACATGCCTGATAGAAAGCTTTTGTGAAAATTACCCAGAGTTCCTGGAAATACAGTCATAATAGTACATAAAAGTGTAAAGGACTAGGGGTGTGATGCAACTCTCATTGAGATTACACAGTGATGGATCACTCCTTAGAAACACAGTGGCAATATTCTCGAGAGAGATTCAGTGGTGCCTGTATTACAGATTAGTCTTGCAAGGATGACTGTGCATATCAAGCTTCTGCGACATAAAGTTCAAAAATCACAAAATGGTCTTTGATATTTGTGGTGGATTGTGGAACTATTTAATAGTTTTACTCACAGTTACTGTACATTATGTTTCTTCAAAAAGTGTAGGCCAGGCTCTAGGGAGGAAGGCTGGGGAGTTATTTTGCTCTGCCTGCTGCACGCTGGATTGCACTTGGAGCTGCCTGCAAGAAGGGAGACATCTTCTCTCCTCATAGTAACAGGGATACTTCAAGGAAGGGTTGCTTCAGACTGTGAGGTGGGGTGGGAGGAGTGAAAAGGGAGGAGTAGAAGTCATCTCAGCAAATTAAATGTCCTCAGAAAGGGCAGGAGTCATCTCAGCAAGGGGGATTGCAGGGGACAGCAGAAAGCAGAGGGGTGGATGACTGCTCTGGGGTTAGGACAACCCGTGGGTTACTGCAGGACTTAAAGGCTGAGAAAGGTTGAACTTCTGTTCTTTACAGACTACCGCGAGTATATTTCAAGAAGAAAAATTCAGCAGCCATGCATCTTCTCTTTCCAAACCAGTGTTAAACAGCACATCAGCTTGAACTCTTGGTGGTCATTGTCACTTAGGGAAAGGGGCTTTTGACCTCCCTTTGCATTGGTCAGGCTCTACTTCTGGTTTGAGAGGAGCCTATACTCCTTTGTGTGGGACTAGCACATTCCTTTCAGCATTGCATTTAGACCTAGAGTCTTTTTTCCACTATGTGCATCTTCACAAATTGAGCTCTATTGTGGCTACATTTTTACAGCTTCTACGTGCTTACATTTTTGGTATTTTTACCCCATGGTAAACTAGCAAGTGATGGTAATAACACTTGTGTTTTCCCCTGCTTCATTTCTACAGGTAGTTATTGTCAAAAAAGTGTCAAAATGAAAGCGTATTCTGAATACCACATGCATATCTTTTATACTATATTTCTGACCTCAAACTTAGGAAATGCATTTCCACCTTTTGACTATTTTTATTGTATTTATGAAGGGGAACAAAGAAAATAAACAAACAAAAAAGATGTTGTTGTATCTTTGACCCTTTTCCCTGAGCTCTTTCTCTCTCAGTTCCACCTGAAAATTGTATCTGGAAAGTGGCAGGAACCAATCCAACACTACTGCCAAACAATGCAGGGATGTAAGTCTGTGCTTACTACATGGGATCCAGAACATGTTTTTCCTTAGGCAAAAGGCAAAGCAAAGCAATTTGACATAAGGATAACTCCGTGGAGAAAAGAAACAGAAAAAGTGAAGAGAAAATAGCAGAGACCAGAATCAAATCACTGGGACAGAGAGATTAGAGCTAAAAGTAGATTAAAACCAAGAACACAAAAGGAAGAAGTGGGCATATCTTTAGGGGAAGAACTATAATTTTATTGACTATATTCATTCGTAGTCATGCTTTGGAGTATGATAAAAATGCAAATCAAAGTTGCAGTAAATAAACAGGAATTATGACAGAAGGCAGGAATATTTGAGAAACTCAAAACCTCAGTGACATCCAAGACTGTACCAGGTGTTTTCCCATATTGCATATATTTTTTGTCTGGAATGATTCGCATGCAAGGAAGTCTCAGAGGATTTCAGGTACTCGTGATAATTTTTTCCTTTCAGGCTATCAGGGAACCTTTCGTTTCTCTGTCTTCCCAGTCTGTGAAGTGTCTGGAAAAAAAGTCCACTGTCTAGATGGGAAGACAGATGTGCAAACATTTCACAAATGAGTACCAACCATATTCTCAAAACAGACCTGATCTTACTATTCACAGATAGATGGACATCACACACCATTGCTTTGTACAGGCAATACATCAAGATTTCTCTCTGAAACTTCTAGCAGTGGTGGTACAGTCTTCAAAGGTATCTCATATTTATGTTGGCAGCATTTACGTCCCACACTTCAGGTAAGGACATAACAGGGTAGAGCTGGTTCTTAGTAGATGTTTTGTTTGTCCATACTTGGACCTATTGCATACAGCTACATATGGCTCTGCCTCAGTGTTCAGTTCAGAAAGTTGGGAACCTTTTATAAGTGATAGATCAGCTCTCTGCTAGAGGAAGTTTGACAGCAAATGGTCCTCTGTTATGAGGACATTTTACAGAGACAATTCTGTTACATAATAATAAACACACCATACTGAAAGGATATTCTCCTACTTCTTCTGTCTTGGTAAATGCAAGAATGCTCTTCATTTTGTACTGTGAAAGGTGTTTTGATTGAAATTTGCATGCTAGTAAAACAAATATGGTTCTGCCCTCGGCTTCACAAGGGTGAAATTTCATTCAGTATTTGTTACATGAAGAAATGCCCATATACAGATGCAACTATTCCTTTATCAGCAATAATATAAATTGAGGTAAGTTCTGTTTGGTGCATATAAACTGAGGCTAACAATTACATAGGTAATTGTTCTTAAAAGCCCCACAAACATATCTCCTACTGAAAAAAGTTTCAAGGAAAAAGATATCAGCAAGCCAAAGTGAACCAGTCCCAGAAGGTCTTTGCAAAGAATTTCTTGTTGTTAATTTTTAGTGAAGCAATCAGTATATTGACTTTATCTTTTAATAATGTTATGTACAAAGTAACATCAGGAGTGGGAACAGTTCCTCTAAGAAAAGAATGAAATCAGAGATTAATGTGAGTGACAGCTCGATGGGTGCTGGCTTCTAGTTATGGACCATGGCAGTCACAATCCATGAGAGGCTTGTTAAAAATAAATCAAAATCCAACAGATTCCCATCCTAGTACAAAAAAAGGACTCCTCAAATAGCTGAGTTTAACAAATCTGAAAGCTCCAGTAATGCTATTTGTTCCAGAGGAATGCAACTGAATAAGCCACACAATGGTGAAGATTGAGATTTTGTTGCCTGAGATGAGAGCAGGCTGTCGTAGCACTGACTGTGTCCTTGCACATCACTAGGCATGATCAAGCAATTGTAAGCTATAGGAATTTCCTTTCCTGTTAGCTGTGGCAGGAATAGTCTGAGTCTGTTTCCACAAAGGTTGAAAAAATGCCCAGGTTTCTCTGTCTGGATCATTACAGACAGAATCAGTTCTCACAAACTACACATCTTGTAAAGAGATACATGGAAAGGCAGTGTGAGTCTTGTTAACAAGAAAAATGTTGTTTTTCAGACCAGAAGAGGTAGGATGATAAAAAGTGACAGAAGAGCATTATAAAGATTATGGAAACTGAATTGATGAAACCTACTGAAAATAGAAGCCCTAGACAAACCGCCTCAGAAAATTTCAAACCTGGCAGATCCTTGTTTAGAAGATCAAAGGATCACAGGTAGTTTGGCAATTCTACACAAGAAAGAAAGGTAAATTTTGTTTGTCTGGGATATCTAAAAGGAAACAGAGCCAACTGGGGTTACTGAAAGCCAGAAATACACATGTGATTCCATGTGACTAGTCCAAGGTTGGAACATCTAAACTGAATAGAGACATGATCTCTCATTGTTTATATTTAGAAGAATTCTAAGATTTTGTTGTTCAGAACATTAAGATACCTATATCTATCTAAAAAAATAGCTCAAGAAACCAAAAGAACTGAACCAGATTTTCTAGTATATGCAATGGATTCCCTAAAAAGCTTAGGTTTCCATTACGGCATACAGAATCCATATTTAGGTCGAGAGTGTCAGTCTCAGTTGTTTCTTTCATACTTTTCCACTTTTCTTTTTTTTCCTCATATGTGCTATGAGAGTATCAGAGCTGACCTGAACCCATTCTTAAAAAAAATAAGTTTATAAAAGAATCCTATTTTGGAGAAAAAAAAAAAAAAAAAAGAAAAGAAGAAAATTTTGCCTGTGGCATAGAAATGGAGCAATAGTAAAAAGAATAAAATAAATAAAACCAGAAAAAATGAAAATGCTTAAGGCCACTCTGAGTAAACAACAGGCAATCTGTTTATAAAGAGAAAGAAACAAGGTATTACCACTATGAAGTAAAATAAATTGCCCAAGCAAAATAAATTCACTCCTTGGATGAACAAAAAAAGGGAAGCAATTTGATAACTATAAATTGAAATGGTCTGCTCTTGAAGAAAGAGTAACTTCAGGGAATAGTTATATTCATTTCCCAAACTTTGCAATATTGAGAATATAAGAATTGTTAAGGAGTTCACAGATTTTCTTTAAAAAAGTGCCGGTGGGAAATCCAGCTGTGATCTCTGCTACATGCATGGGAATAATCCACAATGGTTAAAATAATACTAGGTGCAAGGGCAATCATTACTAATGAAATGAGAGCTGCAATTAAGTATACAAGGGTAAAACAGAACTGGTAAACAGGAAGGTGTGTTAATTGAGGCAACATTCAGAATGTCATTAGCAAATGCCCAGTTGGAACGGTCGTCAGGTATAATGCTGGATACAAGCCAAAGCTGTGTATAAAGAAATTATTTTTCAGAATATAAATAATTCCCATGTAGAAAAGCTTCATGGTTATCAGTAACACTAACAGTACTCTGTGTGCAAGAGTTTGACTGAAGGGTGGATTGAAGAGGCCATAGCAAGAGAAATAATTTTAAAAAGGAGACCCCGCAAGAAAACAAGTACTTTCTACATTCTTTTTAGTAATAGAGTGTAATATTAAAGGACATAAACGTCTTACCTGTTGGTGAGTGATAAAATATATGTAGTTCAGATACTGGAGTTATTGAAGAATGTTAGATATAAAAGTAGTACCAGTTGCAGTAGTAAATTGGTCTAAAATCCTTTGAAAAAGGACTGAAATAGGAATCCATGTACCACCATGTACTTTGAGGCAAGCATTAAGATATGCATTCACAGGCTGGTGAACTGTGCAGAGATGGTTAAATTTCTGTGTGCTTCGGTGTCATGGATAATGCTATTATGATGAGTCAGTAAATTTCTAAAATCCCTTTTCCACAGTAAGAACAACTCTTCAAATCAAATGAAATTCATTTTCTTGCAGTGATCCCAGCTGGGGCCTGCCTTCCCAGGGCAGGTCTGCTGAAGATGTCCTGGGGGTCATGGTGGGCAATGACCTGAGTCTGAGCCAGCAGTGAGCTCCAGCAGCAGTGATGGCCAAGAGCATCTCCTGTGCTGTATTAGCAGAAGCACAGCCAGCTCACTGAGGGAACAGACCATCCCTCTCTACTTAGCACTTGCTACTTCCATCCTTGCAGTTTTTTAAGACCTAACTGGATAAAGCCCTGAACAACCTGGCCTGATCTCAGAGCTGACCCAGCTTTTAAGCAAGAAGTTGAACTAGAAACCTCCTGAGGTCCCTGTCGCCCTTAGTTGTCCTATGATCCTACAATCTGAATCAAGGGAAAAGGTATCATTAGGTTAATAAAATGACAGACAAAAGGAGAGAGAGTATATGGATGTAAAAGGGTCATTCTCTTTCTGTGTTACTTACTTTGGAGGAGAAAGCTGACGTATGTCCTATATGTAATAGACAACAGAAATCTAACCCCAAGAACCTCTGACTTTAAGAGAGATTTTAAAGGCCTATAAATAACTTAGGCAAAAGGTTAGCATTCATATCTCCTGATTAGAGTGAAACCAATCACAAGTCCATGATCATCACTTAGGTTGTGGCCTAAGACTCACAAGGGAAAAGTCACATTTGTGCTGAATTCTTCCATGTTCTGCACCATTTCCTCAGTGTTGGAACACATTGCCCAGAGGACCTCACTAAAGAAGTGTTCACCAATGTAGTATGCCATCTGGCTATACCTATAATTTCAGTTATCATAATGAAAACTATATGAAACTTATCAGAAAGTGTGAATTTCCAGAAATCTGTATGTCTTACTGTGGAAGGAGAGTGTCAGCTGGGGATTGTGTAATAAACCAAAAGGCATAGCTCTTCTTCAGACCTTAAAACAAAATGCATCTTTTCAATGAAGGAACCTAGATAGATAAATGAATAAATAAATGCCCAAGTCCTATGAGGACCACGATCCATTATAGGATTTCCAAGAAAGCAATGTGCTTGTTTTTTCAATCCCAGATACCATGACTTCTGTCGTGATCCTAAACAAAGACTGCTGTAGGATGAGGGGTTATTGATCCACACAGTAGTTTGACCTGAGTAGGTTCAGGTTTGTGCTTTACTCCAAATAGTACTTGGCCTTTAGGGCTATGCTGAACAGCACAAATCTCTTGACGTGGGATCACTAATAATGACGCCACCAGCATGTCCTTGTCTGTATCTCAAAGTGAAACAGGATGTTTTCGTATAAACATCTTTTGCTCAACAGCAGAAATGATGAATAGAGTTGTTTGCTTGTAGGAAAACCCAATAAAGGCTTTAATGATAGTGAACTTCACCATGGACAGGTTATGTACTGTATGCAATGCTCTGACCAGAGGTCTGTCAGATGCTGTGTCATCACAGCATCCCAGAATCACAGTGGGCATAATATTTTGTAATTTAGTATATATTTTCTGGGATGTTAATAAAATAGTTATCTTTTTGGAAATCTGTGCGACTTTCTTATTTGGATTCAAAAATCCAGCGCCTCCTGGAATAAAACATTGTACAAAAGAAAAAGTTGTTATCAGACAACTACTGCCCAGTTAATTGTCAGCAAGAGAACAAAGAGATTTAAAACAGATGATTTAGAGCTTCTTTAGTCTTGTAAATATAGCCAGACTCCAGACATCTTCTGTGCTCTTTCTTGAGTAAGCAGCCTGAGGTCAGCCCACTACCAGAACTGAGAGGTTTTTTTTCACTGTCTACGTACGTGTCAAGATCTTTAATACTTGACAAGAAAAAAGGAAAACAAGAGGCTTCAGACTGAACATAGTCCAATAGAGAAGGATTCAGAGATTGTCTCTTCTTTATCATTTGCAGTTAGTAATGGCACTAACCTTATCTGTTCAATGTCAGCAGCTCAGCTAGATGGTTCTAGATGGATCTGGGGATGCTCAGATTTTAACTTCACTGTGACATACAATGCTGGCTATCGGAGATGATAATCTCTAGCTGGCATAGGGCTGTATAACAGGCAGAATGCATGTGGAAAGCAGTCCTGAGCTCTCTACACACTCTTAAATCCCCAAAACAGCACAGGGATTAAAATTAGAGATTACATGACTGGCAGATTTATAGTACCAAATAAAAGTAATGACATATTGAGCTCAAAGAAAGAAATGAGGAAAAATGGGAATCCTGTAAAGTCAGATAATTTTTGTAAGAGTGACCAATATTGTGCAGCTCTGATGGTGTTCTGAGATGCAGGATGTAGGATCTCCAGGGCCCAGCTGAGCTGTTAAAATAATGTAGGAAACTAAAGAGTTACAAAAAGAAAGTTTCACTTGGGAAGAGAGCAAGCAATAAACCTAGCCAGACACAGTTTTTTTGGCTTGCAATGTGAGAAAACATACAACATTTTATCGCAAGAACTTATGAATGTGTGAAGCAGGAAGCCCAGATATAGTTAGCAGACGTAAGTATTATTTCCCCAACACCAACTTTCTTTCTAGCCCCATTGTTTCCTGGTTTGATTATGCCCTGAAGCATGAGAGCTGTTCCCCTTATAAGTGATTTTATTTATGTTGACTCCATATAAAGATGCTTTTAATAGTGTTATACTGCTCAACACCATGTGGCAATTACATAGGTTATTTACACAGTTTGTAAACAAATGCTTTCTTGTGTTCCTTTCTATGCAATTACACATGCTGAGGTAAGTGAAATCATAAAACATTATTAGCCCTTATTTTATGTATTTTCTAATCTTTCAGGCTCTTCTTTAATAGAGAGGTTTTCATGTTTGTTATTATTTTTACCATGTACATTCCCTTACAACTCCACTGTAATATTATTCAATAATTTGTTTAAAGTGACTAGGTCAGACTTGTAAAGGCATGGCATTGTTTAAGACATTGTTGTAATAGTCTTTCACGTGAATCAGTTTTCCATGTCAGTGTTCTGATATCTTTTGTTTCCCAGTTAGTTGCTTAAGAAGTCTCCAAGAGGTTGCACAAAGAGTTGAATCTTTTTTTTAACAAGAAACAAAGTCTCTTTGACATTTTGCAAAATTCTGGATGAGTTTGTTAATATTGTAGAATAATCTTTTTTTTTTTTTTTTGGTTCTATGGTTTTCCCCTTTCTTTTTTTCTTCCTTGCATTATGAAAAGTAATTTTGATGTATATGAAAAGACTGTTTAAGGCACCTAGATCTGTAGATTGTGTCCTAGTATATCTTTATTTTAGAAGTTGACCAGTTTCTCACCTTGGAAGTTCATTATCTCTTACCCTGTGTCTATTTAATTTCATAATTGCCTGTTTAGTGGGTTGTTTGAAATGCTTGCTGAAGTACAAATAAATTAGTTGGATACCCTATATTGACTCTTTAGCTGAAATATTACAACCATTATTACCCATTAAAAACCCATATGATTTTAAAAAGGTGATTTACAATTCTCACTTCAATTATATTTTCAAGCTTCCTGTTCAGATTCATTCTGCTCATTTTTGGTGGTACATTAGAGGTTGTCACAGATTTAATCCTTCAAATTTGTCACCAATTTTTATAAAAAAAGCAGCTCAGCTATTTAGCTGTAAAATACTTTCAGCACTGTCAGAGGAAAGCTGGCATGTTTTGCCATGCACACTCTATGCTGTAATATTAATTAATCATCCAAAATCATAGAATGGCTTATGTTGGAAAGGACCTTGGAAGATCAGCTAGTTCCAATCTCCCTGCAGTGGGCAGGAACATCTTCAACTCGATCAGGTCACTCATAGCCCTGTCCAGCCTGACTTTGAATGTTTCCAAGACAGGTCATGTGCAACCTCTCTAGCCAACCTGTTCCACCACCCTCACTGTAAAAATTCTTCCATATTCCTAGTCTGAATATACTCTCTTTTAGTTTAAAACCATTACCCATTGTTCAGTTGGTACAGAACCTATTAAAAAGTCTGTTCACAGTGTTCTCCTAAGCCCCCTTTAAGTATTGAAAGACTGCAATGAGGTGTCCCTGGCGTCTTCTCTTCTCCAGGATGAACCACCCCAGCTCTTTCAGCGTGTCTGCATAGGAGAGGTGCTCCAGGCCTCTGATCATCTTTGTGTCCTTCCTCTGGACTTGCTCCAACAGGTCCATGTCTTTCTTGTGCTGAGGACCGCAGAACTGGACGCAGCACTCCAGGAGGGGTCTCATGAAAGTGGAATAAAAGGCAAGAATCATCTCCCTCGACCTACTGGCCATGCTACTTTTGATTCACCCCAGGATATGATTGGCTTTCTGGGCTACAAGAGCACATTGCTAAGTCATGTCCAGATTTTCATCCACCTTAAGTCCTTCTCCTCAGGGCTGCTCTCAATCCATTCTCTGCCCAAACTGTATTTGTGCTTGGAATTACCCTGGCCCAGGTGCAGGATCTTGCACTTAAACTTATTGAATCTCATGAGACTCCCATGGGCCCACTTCTTAAGCTTGTCCAGGTCCCTCTGGCATCCTGTCTCTTAGTCGTGTCGATAAAACCACTCATTTTGATGTCATCTGAAAACCTGCTAAGGGTACACTTGATTCTACTGTCTATGTCATTTATGAAGACATTAGACAGTATTGGTCCCACTACAGGTCCTTGAGGGGCACTACTCATGACTGATCTCCGTCCGGACACTAAGCCATTGACCACTACTCTATGGATGTGACCATCCAGTTTAGTTTCTTAACTTCCTCCTTGTGTGCTTCTGTGTTAAGTGGGTCCTTGGCTTTATGTGAAAAGATAAGACTCCATCCTAGGTATCTCTTTCAACAAAGTGAATCATGATATAAAATCATTATTTCTGTTCATGCCATTTCCTTCTTTTTCTTTTTTTTTCTGTTTTGTTCAGATTCAAATCTTGTCCCCAAGGTTTCTTTGTGATTCCCAAATTCATCATGCATTTCTAATTCTAGTACTTCTCCAAAAGGATTATGGATTGCCCTTACCTGATGTTGACATTGCTGCCGCCCCTGGGCTAGAGTGAATCATCTCCTGGGAAGACTAAAACCAAAACTTATTACAAAAAAATACTTAGTACTTAATTTAACTTTGAAAAATCATTGACTGATTTAGAAGCAAAAGAGCTCTTCTGACTGGAAAGAAGACACCCAAGCCTGGGTACCTAATCTTCTGTATGTTGAAAACTGTGGGTCATGTGGACATACAGTGTACTTGTCAGACCTTGAGCAAGCATGCAAGAATGTGCCTGTTTCCCTGCAGAGTCTTCATCAATATGACACCTAAAAATAATTGGACAGCTTTGGGTTGTTAATAGGTGCAGCGTGAACAAACAGATGGAGATACCAAGACAAGGATATTTCCGGTGGATTTCCAACTGCATCGAGTAACATGCTCCTTTGGGCCAAGCAAAGCTAGAATTACTTCAGAGCTTTCACTTCTACTACTCTGTCAATATTGGCTTGTATGACTTCTAGTACTGCCTTTCAAATTTCCTGTAATGTTGTTGCCTGTCATAATTAACACTGCTTTCTTTACGATTTAATATGGTCCTTTTGCTTCTCCTTGAGGAAAAGAGCTTCAGTTTTCATAAACTGTCACATTGACAAACTGGGGCTGTGGGAGCTGTGTATCTGCATATTCAAACACTTTAGCCCTTCCAAACCTTACAGGTTTTTGCCATGGTATCTGAATATTCAAACACTTTAGCCCTTCCAAACCTTACAGGTTTTTGCCATTGTATCTGAATATTCAAACACTTTAGCCCTTCCAAACCTTACAGGCTTTTGCCATTGTGCTAATGGATAATTTTTTTCATAGAATCTGGTATGGGGCTGTGTTTTGGATTTGTGGTGAAAGTAGAGTTGCTTTCGTCATCATTGAGCAGTGCTTGCACAGCATCAAGGCCTGTTCTGCTTCTTACCTCAGCCCACCAGTGGGGAGGATGTGAGTGCGCAAGACGTTGGGAGGGGACACAGCTGGAACAGCTGATCCCAGCTGACCCAAGGGATATGCCACAACGTATGGTGTCATGTTCAGCATATAGAGCTGGGGCAAGAAGGAGGAAGGAAGTCAGGGGGAGGAGAGGTGCAGAGTGATGGTGCTTGTCTTCCCAAGTCACTGTTATGCATGATGGAGCCCTGCTCTCCTGGGGATGGCTGAACACCTGCCTGTGAGTATGAAGAGGCAAGTGAATTCCTTGCTTTGCTTGTGTATGCAGCTTTTTGTTTGCTTTACTTAAACTGTCATTATCTCAACTCATTATTTTTTCTCAATTTTACCATTCTGATTCTATTCCCCATTCCACCAGGGGTGGGGTTTGAGCAAGTGGCTGTGGAGGGCTTAGTTGCCTGCTGGGTTTAAACCATCACAGACATACACCACCATTTTCTCTATTCCTTCAAAGTCCTGAAAGTGATCTTACATCATATGAAGAGAGATACCTTTAAACTGCGCTAATGTATGTCTCCCCAAAATATAGTTTTCAGCAGATCAGGTATCTGTCCTGAACATTATTATGCCCCAGTCAACTCTAGCTAGAGTCATGCTCACATGGTGTTAATACTGGATAAAGCAGAGTCTGAAACCTCAAGGAAGACAAAGCCAGCAGGTGTAATCTGTGACTGCATACTTCATCAGTTCCTGCCATCAGAAGCCAAACAAGATGGCTAATTTCTCCAGAAATTGAAAACTTGAATCTTATCATCTGTACAGAATTCAAACGGAAATTATTTGAAATAAATAAAGAAGTGGAAAATTGTTAAGATATTGGAAAGAGACGAAATAGATTCTAATTTATTCAGATTACAGAACTTTCGAAGTACAGAAATATGCTTTAATTCAAAGGAAACAGATGAACTGTTAGCTAAAAATGGCAAAAAACTGCCTTGACTTTCTTGTTGAAAGGGCAGTTATTTTCTACATTTTCTGCAACGAGCTAAAACGAGCAATTTATTTTGTATTTATTTGCCTTCAGACATGTTTCTATTTATGGCCACATGGTATGCTCAATGGAGTCTTAAAATAGTGAGGCTGGGTTCACAGGATGACTCAATGGATCGGCATGTAGAAGAGGGCTGATGCAGCCTCTCTGTTGGGGGCAGGATGGCAGCAAGTGCGCCTTCTTACTCCCCTGTGGGGGTGTCCACAGGATTCCCTGGAAGCAGCTGGTCCAGTCCCAGTATGACATTTTTGAAATAACCACAGTTAATATTTGACATCCCTGTTGGTCTTACCAATAGAAAGGCTAAAGGCTAAGTAAGCTGTGGTGAAAGATATTGGCTCTCATATTTTGTGACCAGTGGGGCCAACTCAAACAGCGATGGTTAAGGGGAAATAGGTCCATTACAACCGCTGTCAGCAGATGCACCATGTGGACTAAGTCCTGCATTCTCTATTCAGTAATATTGTACGGGGTGTGGGTGCCCAGGCCCTGGCAGCAGCGGGGGCTCTGTGAGGGGAGGCCGGGCTGCCCCAGCTGGACACAGCCGGTTCCAGCCGGATCCAACCACCCTCCGCAGGGCACGGCTGAGCCCACGGCTGGGGCGGGGGTGCCTTGGGAGAACAAATTCAAGAAAGGGCAAAACACCACACAGAAGATTCTGAGGAAAAAGTAGATAAGAGAAACAACCCCATGAGCACCCATGAGAACAGAGGGAGAGGGAGATGCTGCTCCAGGCCCTGGAGCAGAGATTTCCCTGCAGCCTGTAAAGAAGACCATGGTGGAGCAGGTATTTACCTGAGAGTTGTGTTGGTTTTGTCTGAGGTAGGGTTAATTTTCTTCCCAGTGGCTGGTATGAGACTGTGTTTTGGATTTATGATGAATACAAAGTTGATACTATAGAGATGTTTTTGTTATTGCTGAGCAGGGCTTGCACAGAGCTAAGGCCTTTTCTGCTTTTTGTGCTGCCACACTGGTGAGGAGGCCCCTGATGAGGCCCTGCTCTCCTAGAGATGGCTGAACACCATCCTGCTCATGGGAAGCAGTGAATTAATTCTTTGTTTTGTTTTGCTTTGCTTGCAAACCTGGCTTTGTCTTCCCCTATTGAACTGTCTTTATCTCAACCCATGAGTTTTCTAGATGTTACTCTTCTGATTCTCTCCCCAGTACTGTTGGCAGGGGAGTGAGTCTGGATGCATGGTACTTGGTTGCTGGATGGGGTGAAACCATGACAATAGCTCGTGGAGGACCCCCACGCTTGGCCAGGTGGATATTTTCCAAAAGAACTGCAGCCCTTGGAGACACCGTGGTGGAGCAGGTTTATACTGTAAGACTGCAGCCACAGTTGGGAGGACCCACATTACACCACTGAGTCTGGGGAGGAATTAGAGGAGTTGGAAATGAAGGGCTGAAGCTGATCCTGGGAAGAAGGGGTGGACGGAGAGAAGGTATTTTATCTTTTGTCTTTCTTTTTTCTTACTACCTACATTTTTTTAATTGACAAGAAATTAAATCACGTTCTCTTCAAGTTGAATCTGTTTTGCCCATGATGGCTGTAGGTAGCTTATCTCATGACTTTTATCTTGACATATCTTTTTCATCTTGTTTTCCCACTTATCCTTTTGAGGAGAGGGAGTAAGAGAGAAGCTGAGTAGCAGCCCTCCAGGCAGCCAAGTTTAACTCACCACAGACAGCTCACATGAACACTAAATTAACTAATTTATATTTTAAATAAATAAATTATCTAATTTTTAATTGAAGCATTTTTCAGTTCTTGTAAGTCAACATTCTTGACTCAGATTAAGCATTGAAGTAGAATTCTTGAGTTAGCATCAGAAAACTTGCATCCTTGGTTATGGAGAGGGTTTTTTTAGTCTGGCAGCTTTGGATGTCATGCAGGTGCCTTTTCAGGCCGATATATGCCTTTCTTTTCCAGGGACTATGTCCAAGATGTTCTCTGTTCTATTTGAGGTCAACCATTTTCTGATGACCAGGATAACTCTGTTTAAATGACAGCAAGACTTTCATTTGAATTTACTTAACTCAGCCCTCTTCTCTGGTAAGGAGGTCTTCCAGGACTTTACAGTTACTTTATAAAATCCAACTGACTTACGCTTCTAAGCATATGCTATGAGTGCACTTGAGTTAGAAGGTGGGCTATTTTAAACAATAGTTTCTCATCAGCACACCTTCTGGTAAGTGAAAGTGTGGAGAGTGAAAATTCTCTGAGTACCCTCCTCTTTTATGTGTTTCTCCATCAATTCTTAGAGCCAGCTGGCCAAGCCAGGTGGCTCCATTTTGGAGAATGTGACATCAGCTGATCAAAAACAAAGTGGCCATATTGTGAAAGTACCTTCAGGTGAATACTCATTTATTTCTTTTGGGAATCAACACTCCAAAACCTATACAGTGAAGGTATGCATGCCTGAACAAATAAATTAAATTGATTATGTTCAGTCAGATATCAGCTTCTAAATAGATCTC
Organism: Oreocharis arfaki; assembly: GCA_013398015.1. Classification (NCBI taxonomy): domain Eukaryota; kingdom Metazoa; phylum Chordata; class Aves; order Passeriformes; family Paramythiidae; genus Oreocharis; species Oreocharis arfaki. The sequence continues at coordinate 429,241 of VZRR01000320.1, forward strand.
TCTTAAATCTATTTTTTATGCTTATGTTTCTATGAAATGCTTCCTCATAACTGAAATAAGACAGAGTGCTGCTGGGCTAATGCTGTATCTGCTGCCAGGAGTCTATAAGATCCCGTACAAAATGGAAGAAATTACTACAGTTTTATTAAAAACAAGCAGACAAACAGACCATAGCATTGCAGTGGGAAGATATTGTAGAGCTCGCATCATTGTTTTTCTGCGCTCTGCTGTCCCCAAGGAAAGTACGCACTGGAATGGACGTCATTGGTACAGATGCTCAGCAGCTACTTCCGGGTATAGTTAAGAACAGACTGTTCTGCAATACTTTTTAAAATTAATTACCAGGTGTATTTTTGATTTAAGAATATTTTCTTATATAGTCTTCTATTTTGTAAGACTGTTTGCTTACAATTCTATTTTATTTGGAAAAGCTGTCCAAATTGCTTTTTCTTTACCCTTTTTTTGCTAAGTTTTTATAACTTCTGTGTGTTTGGTATTATTCTTTTGTGATTAATTCTGTGGATTTGTACTAACTTACTATGTTGCTATTCCTCTGCTTCAGAAAAAAAAAAATGAAAAAAGGGAGTTTGTTCCCTGAATACAAATATTTATTCTGAAAATACATGGTGAATACTTGCTATGATACCATGTGTTATGATTAATTTATTCAATTGCTCCTGTGGTTTTTTCTCACCACTGCACAAGATTTTTCTATTCCAAATTTACCTCTTTGTTAATATTGCCATTTCCCTCTCTCCATCTCCTTTTTAAAAGTTATTGGGGAAGGTATTTTTCTATTTGCTGACTTTGGGACTAATATTGCATTAGTGATTAATCCCAACTTTTTTATATATTTTAAAATAATTCAGTACTTACCCACACAAATATATGAAGAATTCTTTACAGCATAACTAACACTCTCCTGCTGGAAGAATAATAAGAAATAAGTAGCTCCCACACTGCCAGTGAAATGGCGAGGGTTTAAGAGTAGAACATTTTATTGACAGACAGGGAAATACTGATTTAGCTCCAGTGTTGTGACCAGCTGATTTCTGTGCTATTTTAAGGGAAATATTGATGTGAAAATTTTAATTATATAATCTGTAGCCACAACCTCTAAAAATTACATAGGACTGCTTTAGTTCTGCTTTTCCTGTGATATATATTTTAGTGGCAAATTCTGTTACAGCACATCTTGGCTGGACCTGCTTACAGTTACCTCTTCCCGGTTATGATTAGTCACTTACTTCATTTGCCTTTTTAAGCCACTTCTGAAACTGATTCTGTGTCTTTGGGTTTAGATGGAGCATGATAGAACACTTTTTCTGAACAATTATGTTGGTATTTTAGTAAGCTTGTTTAGTTTTATCTCTGTGTTTGTATCTTTAATAGCTTATCTTTGGTCACATCTATATGAAGTTCACCTAAGCTATATTTAGCATATTCATCTGAATATGAAGACAGCTGTTTCCCTGAATAAACTGACCAGACGTTCTGAATGTGACAACAGATTAAAAATATTGCAAACAGTGTTTTCACTAACTGAGGACTTGAAGTTATGTTGTTAGAAATTACTGGTACTTAAAAAGAAATATGCAGTCATTTCCCACTGGATTTGTTTCCATAGCAATGGGGAGGTTATGATGTTAGCAGCTCTGTGGATATTTCAGATTTGAGGTTTCATCAGATTCCTAAAAACACCTTTCGGAACTAAGTGTTTGTGTTCTGCTGGGGTTATTCTAACTATGTATAGCAACACAATCTGTGATCATTTTTCTTTGAAGACTATGATACAGGGGTGAGATTTATCTTAACCATCTTAGAAATTTAAAATTTAAATTAATTTAAAATTTATTGTCCAAATCTAAAGTAATAATATTAAACTCCTTTTATATTCAGTAGAAAAGAATGACCACTGCCAGAGAAGTTCATCTTCTCATAGAATAAACATGTAAAGTTGTATAGGATTAATTTTATTCAAGATATAGGGCTTGTTTTCAGTGCTAAGTTGCTCTGGGGGTGTTTGTGTTACCTCTTATCTGGCATCTGGACACCCATGGGATTCTGTAGCTTGAAGCAAGTGATAGATTGCCCTGGAGGCAAGTGTATGAATTGGTGTGGCTTGAACATTGTTTTGATGTGCGATTACTCTTGTTTAACCTAAGCTGTCTCCAGAAAAGTCGACCTGTCCACAGATAACTTCAGTCACACATTGTGGAGAAAAAAATCCTAGGAGCATAATTAACTCTGGTTGTTAATTCTCTTCCATTGAAAGCCAGACCTTAATCTGCACTTCAGATCTGCTCATGCACTTTACAAGGCAATAAAAATATTTCAGTAGCCTAACTGTGGGCTTCAGTGCAAAACAGTGATTTGGGAGTCATGAGAAGATGCTAACTTACCATCTGATGACCTACGCACAGACACAATCAGCTGCCTGAGCCCCACTGGCATATAGCAATGAGCCACAGTTTGACCTATTCCCAGTTTCAGACCAGTGCCTTATTCAACATCTCGTGCTCACTGTTTGTGAGAGGGACTTGTTCAAGACCCCATGCATATCAACACACTGTAATGAGATGAGAATTTGGGACTGGGAAAATTGTGGGCTTTGAGTGAAAGACAACAGGTTTTACTACTTTGAATAAATTCATTTAATTTCACTAAATCCGTGAGTTTTAGATGGGTTTTTTTCTTCCATTTAGGAGCACAGGCAAGAGTGCTTTGAGCATTCACTGGGTGCTTTTACAGAGTTTCCTTCAGTCCAAGTCATAAGTAAGAGCTTGTATTCCCTGTGCTGGAATTCCCTCTGGGTTTTCTGTATATTCTGTTAAAATGCTAACCTTTCACATCCAAGGATAACATTTCTGCAGTATTTTCCCACAGAATTCAATCAGTAAATAAGTTCCATCTTTCTGATTTGTTATGCTAAAACTGTTTGAGCTGTAAGCCATTAAAAGCTTTCTTAGCAACTCAGTTTCTTTAAGGAATCCCACAGACTGATACTTACACTGCATTAGACTCTTACCATATGTTTTGTTTGTTTGTTTGGGGTTTTTTAAGAGATGTGTAAGATTCTCCAAACTTATTCTCCAAGGTGAAGAAAGCTTCCTAATTAGCACTATCAAGTGCAGTGTGAAAGCCCTGGTCACAGCCCCACATTTAAACTGGAGTTGGTTTGTTAACTCTTTCTGGTTATCTCCATATGTGGGCAGTGGTTTTTCTGTGATGTGAACACCAATGCATGGAGCTAACCATGAACTGTTGTTCTCCATTTATAGACAATTATCCAAATACATCGTTATTATGTTTCAAACTAATAACTCTCTTCAAATCATGCTACAGCTTCTTGCATCTTTCCCGCATAAGCATGTTTTGCTTAGTTGTTTCTTGGACACAGTTCTAAGAAGCTACTGAGGAGTCTATTCATGTTCCTTCCTTCCAAAATGACTTTGATGTTCAATTTTTAATCAGCTTAATTTCCCACAAAGTTTTGCAGAGGTGTACTGCAAAAGCGTGTATCACATTATTCAAACAACCCACTTGTGTCTGAATAAAGGGAATCTTTCTCTAATACACTTTCCAGAACATACAGAAACTGTTTGGATAAGATTTAAAAACTGGGTGCTGCCAAGGAAAGCTATGAGTATGACCACTGAATTGAAAAATGTAACTCCTAGCAAAAGAATTTAAAATTTTGGCTTGTTTAGCTTACTAAAGGCAATGATACGTTCAAACTTTCCCTCAGACATTTCAGAATGACTATACAAGGAGCAGAAATGTTGTGGTGGAGGGCGTTCCAGTATAACATGGAGAAATGGTAAAAACACCAGACATGACTCCCCAAGTTACATGAATTCAACCTATAGTAGAAATAACCAATCAAACTTAAAATTTAGATAGGAATTATCCCAGTTTCTTTTCTCTGGTAATATTCAGACCTTCTTTTTCTTGACATATAGGCTGAGAAAATTTTCTGTGTTTTTTCCCTTCTCTAAAGGGTTAGTTTGTCAAATAGAAAGAATAATTCTATGTTTTTTCTCCCTACTTCTTTCTTTGGTTGCTTTTGGAGGTGGGGTTTTTATTAAGTTTTAAATTTTTGGCCTTGCCCCTCATAACACAGCAAGTTTCAACAGTAATTTTTCCAGAATACATCAAGTGACTCCCCTTCTCTGTTGTGAATATTAGAATTTGATTGATTGAAAATCTAAAATTTGTTCTAAACAAACAAAACCATTTTGGGGCTGGGAAGATTTTTTCCTTCTGTGTCCTGCTGAAGTCCCCACAGAAGGCAACATACGCCATCTATTTATATACGCTCTGTTTTTTGGAAGATTTGTACTTCACAGCTGTTAGCAGCCAGTTCTTCATAGTACAGTACTTTGCCTGAACCTCAGTAGTGGAATGGAGGGGCAGAAAAATGGCTTATAAGCACCCTGATACTGAGATTGATAGGTTGTCATTCCCAATTTGCCTTCTCTATCTGTAGATAACGGAAGCAACAAAGAGTCCACTTGAGTGCCAGATCATTGCATTGCATTTTTGTGTCTCAGTTTCACTACAAAATTCATGCTTCTTTTTAGTTTGAAAGCTAAATTGAGCAGGAAATGAAATAGATGACTGCCAGGACATTCAATTGTTCATACCGTGGACTGGAACAGCAAGAGCGACAGAAGGGAATTCCAGCAACTCAACTGTTTAATTGCTCAACTGGGACCCATTTGGCAACTGGTCTTAATCACTGCCCTTACTCTCCCAGTCACACCAAGGAACTGCTCTGTTCACAGTCTAATTCCTATAACACACATTCAGCAGCCCATCCTACTTTAGGGTTTTCTTCCACCTGGCTCTATAACCTTACAATATTTCTGAGAAGTCCCATGCTATGAAAGTGCTACCTAACATAAATCCCATTAGATCAGCAGTTATGTTCCTTCTGATAAACCAAGACCGTGTGATAATAAAAAGTCTTCTAATCTCTTGTGCAAATGATTCCCAGGTTTGTATTCCGTTACCCAACACAGAGGGTTTTGTTCTTTCTAATCCATTGAGATATGAACACGAAAAAAGAGATGGACTTTCTGCACTACCCCAATGCCAGAGACAAATACATTCCCAAACAAAAAAAAATCAACCAAACCAAACTCACAAATTCCCAAGAAATCTTGGTACAGCAGGATTGGGCTGAAGCAGAAGCAAAGGGAAAAGGAAGGCTAGTGAAAATGTACAGAGGGAAACTGAAAGTGGAGGGAGGTGATTGGGCATCCCTGATGTGGCAAAACAAAAGGAAAGTTTAAAAGAAAAGTTAAAAAGAAAAAAGGAATCATGTTACTGAGAAATGAGAAGGAAGATAAGCAAGGAAAGTTTCCACAGACAAATAACTGTAAGCAAAAAATTAATGAAAGTATCAAGCCCTGTAATGAATAATAGAAAGCAAAGGGGGGAAAAGGTCAATAAATAGGAAGGGCAAAAAGAAATGGTTAAGGAGAAATGTAGAGAGAAATGAGGCAGCATGTTTCAGTTTTCCATGTTATATGTATTCCTGTCACTTTGAATAACTGGGAGATAAATGTAAATTTGAATGACTGAATAGATTGAGTAAAACTAGACCACAAGTGTGCTTAAAACAAGAATTACCTCTGATAAAGGCAGGAAATACTGCAAATGTGTCAATGGCTCTTTTCTAGATTGTTTATTTTCTGCAAACAGAAGTTTAGACAGGCAAATAAGTCATGGATAATTATTGTCATTTTGAGGCTGTTACCTGAAATGAAATCCACCTGCAAGCTACACCTGGTCAAATAGCTCTTTCTTAATAATATTTGTTCAAAGGTTAGTTTCCTGTAGCAGATGAACTTGTGATGAGCTAGTCAGGAACCTTTTTATTTCCAAGGACTTCTTGAATGTCCTCAACAAACACTTCACAGCTTTCTGTTTGCCATTGGATACCTGTGCTGTGTGAACAGTCATCGAAATAACTTTGAAATTTATAAAGATATTATTTGTAGGTGTGACCTAACCCACCTAATATCAGCATTTTATTTGTGCTTGTTTTTAAGTACTGCGGCAACCAGTCCTGTCATCTGGCGGTCACCGGGGAAGGGCTTTGGGGGTCTCCAGAGGGCAGTGCTGGACACTGCATTTTGGTCACTATGGATGCATCGATAAAGATGAGATTTTCATGAGGCTTCGGCAGCTTTAGGTGCCTAAATCCCATTCACTTGGTGTTGTTTTTCAAATAAAACCGCATATATAAAAAAATAAAACAGGTTTTATATTTGGATGTTTCCACTCTATTCTTTTTGAGATTTACTCATTGTAGATTACATGGTTTCTGATGACTGAGACTTTAAGATAATCTCCAAGCTATTCTTTCCTAAAATTAATTTTTTGGGGGCATATGGTTACAAATGACATGTATGGGGTTTTACGTTCACAATTGTCACAAAATAATGGATTTCCTAACTTAAAGTATAGGTCTTTTTAAGCTTGTTGGGGTAAAATATGTAAAAGCTGCATAGATGCAATTATTCTGGGGGGGATACAGATGGATTTTAAAATAAATGAGAATTTCTTACTTATTTTAACCTCTTATAAATCATCTCTGGGGAATATATCTCCTTTATGTTAAAATGCAAAAATATGATATAGAAGAAACTGAAAAGTTTATAACAAGCAAGCTTTCTAAGTCTTTTGTTACTTAAATAAAGGATACAAAAATCCAAGAACAAACTTAAAATCCCCTAGTCGTCTTGCACAGATACATGTTTCATTTGTAGGTCTTCTGTATTGGAGTAGGTGTAAGATAAATAGACAATAAAGAATTGTATATTCATTTGGAGTCTTGATTGAGATCAGCATGGTTGCACATGAACAATTCAACTCTCATCAGCCAAAAGGTTTCTGAATTTCATGTACTGACCCTCTGCCCAGGGTCAGGACTGTTTAGGCCTGCTGAAGATACAAGTTGATGGCACCATCTCTCACAGCATAACAAAGCTGTGGAAAAAATTGGAGAAGATTCTCCCCCTCTGCTCTGCTCTGTTGAGACCCCACCTGCAGTGCTGCATCCAGCTCTGGCTCTTCCAGCACAGGAAGGACATGGACCTGTTGCAGCGAGTCCAGAGGAGCCCACCAAGATGATCAGAGGGATGGAGCACCTCTGCTATGAGGAAAGGCTGAGAGAATTGCCATTGTTCAGGCTGGAAAAGAGACAGTTTAGAGGCTACCTAATTGTGACATTCCAGTACCTAAAGTGAACCTCCAAGAAAGCTGGAGAGAGACTACAGAGACATGGCAAGGAGAAACGGCTTCCAAGTGAAAGAGAGTGGGTTTAGATTAGGTATTAAGAAGAAATTCTTTATTGTGCAGATGGTGAGGTACTGAAACAGGTTGCCCAGAGAAGCTGTGGACGCCCTGGAGTAGTTCAAGGACAGGTTGGATGGGGCTCTGAGCAACCTGGTCTAGTGAAAGGTGTCCCCACTCATGGTGGAGCAATTGGGATTGGAACTGGATGATCTTTAAGGTCTCTTCCAATCCAAGCCATTCTATGATTTTATGATTCTGTAATTATGTTTCTATAGCATATGGTTGCAAATTAAAATCTCTGACTTACTTTTATGACATACTTGTGAATAGCATTGGGATTTAAGAAAGACTTACATCTTAGAGCAGTTGAATTATCTTTTATCATTTTCCAGATTAGATAAAAAACTGGCATAGGGCAAAAAGTGTGTTGTAAAAATAAATCTGAAGGAACAAGTAATTCACTGAAAAGTCTATTTTGTGAAGTGGCTGCAGCTACCAGTCAAACACCCACCCAGCCCCTTGCTCAATCCCCTTTCCTGAGGGCCAGGATGAAAATAGAATGGAGGCAAGAAGTCTCATGGATGAAGATAGTGATATTTTAAAAGGAAAACAAAATGAGTGTGTGCAAGACAAGGAAAAAGAGGAATTAATTCACTGCTTACCTTTGGCAGGTGTCCAGTCCCATACTGAAAAGCAGAGCTTAAGCACCTGCAACATTTACTTGAGAATGCAAATATCATTACCATAAGCACCCTTTTTTCCTCTATTCTAGACATCATACATTGAAGACAATCCCTTTGGTCGGTTGGGATCAACTGTCCCAGCTGTGTTCCCCTACAAACCCTTGCCCAGCCAGTCTGTCACACTGGTTAATAGCCCAAGGTTTTTTTGCATGAAAGCATCTCCATCAGGAGTCTTATAGTTTTCATAATCTATTATGAGCCATGACTTGAATAGCTGCAGACTACATGAGAACATGTGTGTTGCATTTAGGGAGTCTTCTGTGAGTTGCTGCTGAAGAAAATATTCCAGTGAGACCTTGAAAATAGCTGTGTCTCTTAGAAACATGGCTAAAAGGGACTGCTTAGAGAATGATGGCTTTAAGATTTTTGAGAGATGCTTTACTCCTCCACATTATGACTTTTGTTTTCATTAGGCTGAATAATGTGACTTTTGCCCTAAGGAGAAATCCAGATTTCGTATTTATTGAGTACAGTTATTTGGGTATCTAGCATAATTTTAGAATATTGTTCAGTTTTTTCACACAACAGAGCACACAGAAACCTTCCCAAATGACAAAAATGGACCCAAATCTAGAATGTTTCTGGTCATTTTGCTTCCAGCGAATACGTGGGGTTTTTTGTCAGTAGCACAGAGACTTAAGCATTCAGAATTAGGCAAAATGTGGGATGTTACACAAGTTTCAAGTTTCAGCAATACGGTGTGGGATGGCAGCAGTGAATCCCACTCTGAGAAAGGTATGCGCTTTCATAAATGTTAGCTAATGGTAGCAATTCAAAACCTGACATGCAAGTTATCTCTTCATTCCTCAGCCTAAGTTTATGACTTAAAATGTCACACATTTCATTAACAATGTGGATGTATTCACTCCCTGGCTGTGATTGTCAGAATATAATTAAGTAAATAAATGTTCAAGGCAGCAAATACATCCTTGTCCTTCATACTCTTCCACATTCTCTATGCTCTAAAATAACTCAAGTTTTCAATTTTTTTTTCCTTCAATTTATTAAATCATCTTACCCTGAGATTAGCTCAGTTGGTAAGAGCATGGTGCTAATGACACCAAGGTTGTGTGTTCGATCTCTATATGGGCCATTCACTTCAGATTTGGACTTGATGATCCTTGTGGGTACCTTCCAACTCAGCCTATTCTGTGATCTCTCCTTTCTTCGTTCTCACCAGAGTAAAAGAATATTTTAAAGAAAAAACTATTATAGGCCTTTTAAGTGAGGTTACTTTGCAGAAGAGGAATGCAACACTGATGAATTATTCTGATGAAATTCTTTGAAGTTCTAATATTTCTTGAAAGTAGAGACTCACTTGAAAGGAGCCTTATGAGAGGAGATAGGAAACAGCTAGTGAAAAGAGAAGAACCAGTACAGGCAGCTGCACAGTCTATGCAAAAGCTTTTGTAAACCATTGTTGCTGCCTGGAGAGGACTTGGATGTGAAACGGAATTAAGGAACCTGCCTCTCATCTTTCACTCCACCAATGTCCTCATCTCACTCTTTCAACCATTTTCAGTATTACAAATGTGCCACAAGCCCTTTAAACAAATAACTACTTGATCACACCAAATCATGTCACACTCAGTTACTTTTTAAAAATTATTTTTGTACAAGAACTGAGAAAAGATGTATCTGTGAAATGAAATTCACTGCCTTTGAGGCTTGACTCCAGCCTGTGTATCAGTATTTGTAGGGTCTGCTGAACATGATAGCTCTGGAAAGAGAAAAGTTGTAGTCTTGTTGCGGTCCCCGGTGAGATGCTGTGAGAAGAGGCAGTGACACATTAACCTGCCTTTCCTGATTCCAGAACCTGAGCCTTTAATCTTGGACATATCTTTGCTATAGGTTGCTCCGCAGTACTTCAGCTATTCCTGTTGTTGTTCCATTTGCATAGATACATGTAATAGTGGTCCAGAAAAGGGAACTGTCTTACAGGAGGAGATATTTTTACCTAAAAGGACATTCTCCAATATGAATATATTTCAGGGACATGGTGCTGGTATGCAGTGTAATCAGCTGAGTCAATACAGTAGTCTTGCTGAAACCTGGTGTAAAGTAATGCTCACTTTGTTTACTTATTAAACATTTTGACTTCCTAAATGCAAACTACCACAAAATGGGTTTGTAATTAGCAGAAAGACTAGTAATGTTAAGATATGTCCTTTCCCTCTTGCCAGTTTTTTGCCCCCCTCCTGTTACGGATGTCCTGCAGGCAGAAAATCCAATCAGAGGGTGGCAATTCTGTTTTACAACAGCTTTCAGAATTTCACAGTTTGCTTGTGGTCTGGTGCTCCATGAGAAAGCATGTGGTAGACCCATCATCTGAACAACAGAATATGAAAGTGGAAATGGAGTTTTTCAGGCTGAAGAAAAGGTTTCTGCATCTGACTTGTGAAAGACTTTTTCCTGTTTTTCCTGATTGAAAACAGGCAAGATTTTCATCTGTGTTTTTTCTGACCCACAACAGGGATGTGAGTTTTTTCCTTTATACTCCCCTGCAATGGCCTTTTAATTACTTTGGGATGCTATAAAACATAATATTTTTATATTAAAAATATGAACTTTATATTAAAATTAAATTTCAAGATCATATGCTAGCATGCAGATTATTAAGATTTTGAAAGGAATATGGGTGCATATGCTAATGTAAAAAAGAATTGATGGATATACTAATGCATGTAATGGCAAAGTAAATATATTTAGAATTTATAGACCATCACTGAATTCTGATTTTAAAAAAAGTTAAATCAAAAACATGTTTCTAGTACTAACTTTACTTGGTCCGATCTCTAGTACTTCTCTTTGTTATGCATATTAGCATATTTTATTGTGATATTGCATATTTTATCAAATGGATCCTTGAACTTATGTAGTATATTCTGACTTAAGAGACACACAGCTCCTTCCAGCAAGTCATCACAATTGTGCTGTAATAATGGATGTTAATGCAATGATATACTGAACAGCAGTAACACAGAACCTTCTCTGCAAACCAGGTTATTGGGTACCTGGAGTGACAGATATGGAGTATGGGAAGTCTGTATTCTAGAAGCTTGATGTAGAAGAATTAGGTCCTATCTTGGATGTGAGATCTGGAAGCAAGCTGTCGAACTGACTCCCAAATTACAAGCTTTTCAGATGGAAAGGATGAGTTCTTCTAACTGAAATAGAGAAAGAATTATGGTTGAGGATAACTGGAACACTGAAATTGTATTTGAAGTGCCAGACAGAATTAAAGCCTTCCTTATGTTCTCATTCTAACAGTGCAAACTTTCCCCCTGTATTTTGGAAAGTTAGTTTTGCTCTCTCTGGAGCTTCATAGTAAAAAAGTTAATTTACTTCTTTGGCAGTTGATTCAGTAAAATCACTGTCACAATGCCTGCATTTTGCTGCCTAATTTTTTTTTTTTTTCTTCAATACATGCTGCCTTTTTGGTATAGAGTAATAGAAAAGCTTTTGACAGACAATTAATAAGACTACTGGAAATTGCATCCTTAATATTGTAGAATTTGTTTTCTGATATGCTGGCCAGTCTTAACCCCAATTACAGAGCTGGTCTTCATCTTGAATACTTTTTGTGACACTAAATATAGCAAGGATGCAAAGTTGCATCCACCACTAAAGTCTCTGATGAAGTATTTTATTACTAGAATGTTTAGTTCTTATACATTAGAAAGCAACTGTCTTATAGTCCTAAATTAGCAGCAAAAAGTAGATATTTTTAAATAAGCTGTGGATTAATAATTGAGCACAACTAAGAAATAGTTGTTCAATAAGAATTTCTTTAGTTTATCCAGTGCTACTCCTATGCAAAAATATTTTGTTTCTTCCCTAGTTTTCTTCTGTATTTCAAAGGTCATTTTGTTGCTTTTGTCATTTAGTGTGTGTATCCATATTTGAAGTGCATTTCAATCCATCATATTCTAGGAAGACACTTGTGATGGCTTATCCTGTGGATAAATCCTCAAATTTGCAAATAAGGCAATAGGGGTCAATGTCTTTCATAGCACTGATCACTGTGGCATAGTTACTGTTAAATCCATCTCTTATTATCTGCTCTTGGTGAAACATGGCTTCTGGAGAGGCACATATCCTTGATTTGAAAGTATCAGGAGAAAGCATAAACATTCACTTTTTTCAGTTTATTTTCCTGTAGGTGTTCCCTTTCAACCAATTGGCTTTGTCTTATATATATAGCTTATTTTGCTTCACTCTTAAGCAAAGAAATATAAAACTTCTGATTTGTATGCACATGTTACATAACACATCTAGAATCATGTTGGTTACTAACATTAGCAGCTTTGGTATGGCCAGAATTATAATTTTACAGAATCAGTGCATGAAACCATTTGATTTCCTTAAATTATCATTGTTTTATTTGTTTGGGGTTTAATATATACACATAAACCGAAATGTAGATGTGCTAAGTATTTCCTAATGTTGCATGTTTTAATTTGGGTGTCTATAAATGTTACTGCCCTTTGGAAATTTTGTGACTCCTTAAAGTGACTTGGTTTCTGAGGTTATCCCAGTTTCTTTCTACAGACTTCACTGTTTATAAACTTGCAGCAGGCATGAGTGAAAAGAGTAGACTATGACCAAGTTTATCATCTAAAGCAAAAATCAGACTGATTTCTGCGAAGCTACTTTTAATTTATAGCACTACAAATCAGACCCCAAACTTGAACAGATGGTAATAATTATTAATGGTAAATACATTTAGTGAAAATAAAATAAAATAGAAGAAGGTTGTGTAGCAACAAATCACCTGAGGAAGGCATGGAGATTAAATTTATTTCATTGTCTAAGAATCTCTCAGTGTTGAAGTACCTGCTTCCAGATGTATTATACATGTTTGCGCATTTTAGATGCTTTGTTCTTGATAGTAAAATGGAACTGAAAGTTAGAGCTGGACAGAAAATTATTTTCCCATCCCCAAAGAATTTTTTTTTAATATTTCAACATTTTTCCCAGACTAAACCAGGATGAAAAATTGGACTGTCAAAAGAGTATAAGAACTGAAATTAAAAGATAAAGAACAGATTTGGTATAAGAAACAATAAATAGAATTTTCAAAGGCTTTTCAGCTTAGGAGACGTATCTATGGCTGTCTATGATAGCTGCTGAGAGGGTAGATAGGCAATAATTCATTGCTTCAAATGAAAAAAATGTTGGGAGCATGAAATGAAGTTTGCAAGCAGCATAAAATACAAAGTTACACTTTAAATGCTTCATTATAAGATGCTGTAGAAGCTAAATTTTGCATATATTAAAAAAAAATGCATCCTGGAAGAAAATTATGCATGATTATTAAATGTTTGGTAGTTGTTGAGCAATAAAATCCTGCATTTCAAAAGGTAGTCTGAAGAAGAAAAAATGTGTGTTTTTATACTCTCTCCTAAGGGTTTACTATTCAATACTTCTCATATGACTTAACACAGACATATACTTTTGCATTTTTATGTTTATCATATGTAAAATGCACTCATGCAGATGAACATTAAAATAATATCAAATTAGATTTTTTCCTTCTGCTAATTAAAAAAAAATATTAGAAGGTCTATAAAATGTTTTTCTTAGCTTCTAAAAATAAGATTCTCTTAATCATGAAAAAATGCAGTCTTTTGCTTTGAGAAAATGATGTAACAGAACATTTCAGAATTTCACAAAACAGTTCAAATAGTGGTAATGGAAATTTGCCAGTTTTCCTTTCTGGTAAACTGTATCAATTTGGTTAAACTGGTATTTCTAAGGAAAAAAATACTAAAAAGATTATTCTAAACCATTTCTTGGTTTAGGTTCTAGAGCAATTGTTAATGTTTTAGCAATTAATTTGAATTTAAAAAATCCTATTGTTCTAATGAAAGCATATTGAAACTAATAGTAGACACTGGAAGAGGACCTTGTCTTCAGGGCATTTTTTAATGTTAACACATGTCAGTGTCACGACTCAGTGCTCTTGATTACCTAGATAACAAATCAGAAGACCTATGAACATGCTAGAAATTTCTTCTTTGGATAACGGGATCTACACGCTTTGAAGTCTGAGGCTAAACTTGTGCTGAGACTTTAAATTGAGCACACATATTCACATGTATGGGACACGGCTCCTGCATGTGTATACATTCTGTGTTTGAATAGGCGAAAGAATATAAACTATACTTCAGTGTATGTCTGTGTTAAGCCTACAGAGCGTGGAGTCTAGGAGGGGTAGCCTGGGAAGAGTACAGAGAGACAGATGTCATATGAAAACACCAAGCTTTGTGTGGTGTGGTCACCAGATTGGAGGGAAGGGATGCCATCCAGAGGCACCTGGGCAGGCTTGAGATGTGGGACCTCGCAAACCTCATGAAGCTCAACAAGGCTGAGTTCAAGAGGCTGCACCTGGGTTGGGGCAACCACAAGCAGAAATACAGGATGGATGGAGAATGGGTTGAGAGCAGACCCACTGAGAAGGACTTGGTGGTGTTGGTGGATGTGAGGCTGGACATGACCTGGCAATGTGCCCTTGCAGCCCAGAAAGCCAATTGTATCCTGAGCTGCATCCAAAGCAGCGTGAGCAGTAGGTCCAGGGAGGGGATTCTCCCCAATAACTCCGCTCTCATGAGCTCCCCTTGAGTACTGGGTCCAGCTCTGGGACCCTCAACATAAGAAGGACGTGAACCTGTTAGAGTAAGTCCAGAAGAGGGCCATGAGGATGATCAGAAATGGAGCACACTCTGAAAACAAATGGAGCACACTGGACAAATAGGCAAACACCACTGCTGAGTAGGTAAGTTGAGGCAAATGTGTAGGATAAAAAATTTCCATATGTAATTTTACTGATACTGCCACTTCTGGAATAGAAGAATTTATCCAAATGATGTCATTATCTTCAAATAGGCATTTTTAGGGTATTATTCAACTCATCTCTAATGTGCAAAGCTCACTGTGAATCACACATGAAATGGAGCCCTCACTGACTGTAACAAGAGCTTACTGTGACTACTTGCAGTGAGCCATCTGGATTGTATCTTAAGTGAGAGCAATCCCACCCCCTCTGTCTTGTTTTGGAGCGTGTGGTCCACACTGACTGTTCCTCACTGAAGAGTGTTCATGGAAGAATGATTAGAAAGCAAATGAGATGGTATTACTGTGCAGCACTCAAAGGACTCTGTCAGTTTCACTTACCAAGGAGCAACACAAGGGGGGAGGGGAAATAACTATTTGAATGTAGCAAGAACAATCAATGAAACTGTAACGGCTGGAAGTCACACTCAGATAAGAAATAAGGTGCATATTTTTGCCTACAAGGATTACTTATTATAGGAGAAATGCATAGACAATGTCAGTATCTGGGCTTTTTTTCACCGACATTGCATGACTTGGGTTATTTTAAGATCTTTCCACTTCAAACAAAAATTAATTCAAAGATGTTTTAGTAGTCTCCTTTGGATAGGAGATTGTTAGATTTAAAAAAAACTCCTTCTGATATTATAATTCCTTAAATTTTGAATCCACCTCTAAAGCAAATGTAAATATTACAAATTTATTCAATAATACCAGAAGACAAGTGAGGAAAATCTCAAAAGAAAGACTTATTTTCGTGTTATCTATCACCAATACCTGACAGTGAATTTCTAGACTCAGCATCAAGCACTACCACCAAGAACTGTGCAAGTGAGAGATGGTTTGTTCAGATTCTGAGATGTGAATGTAGTACTAAAGTAGCTTTTGCCTACATCAGGTGTCATAATATATAGAGATACCATCAGAGAATAAGCAACTGTTGGGAAACATAATTTGACTTCAGAGGCCAGCCTTAAGTCATGAGTTTGTATACTGAAAATACTCTTGCATTAGAAAGTGAAGTTGAACATGTTTCTTTAGTAAGATTTTAATGCTGCAACATAGCAGAACTAATAAAAAACTGCAAATCGCAGTAACTCATAGTCCTGTTTTATACTACAGTTTACCAAAATTATTTGAGATCCTAAAAAAATTCCTATTTTTCTTCAGGACATTGTGGCTTTCCAAGCCCTAGAGCACATTCTCCCTAATTAGATAGCTATCCAAAGGTCACAAGAAATTGGTAGGATTTGGATAGTAAGTCTCTTTAAAGCTGGCTGGTAGTTTCATGGACATAAACCAACGTTCAGAGAAAGCAGAGGAATCCCATCCTCTTCAAGGTGCAGGGGATTACAGCTAGGAGGGGATTTACCAGGGGACTACAGCTAAGAGGGCTATGACCTCTCCATTAGCGAGCACAGAATAACACAAACATGGTGCAGCATGAGGAGGGAGCCGTCCAACGACACAGCCCTTTCCTGGCTCCCTCGTCATTCCTGTGGCAGTGATACAAACAAAATCACGTTTTAGGCACAAAATGAGCCATGGGTTTGGATAGCATTGATTATTTAGTGTATTAGTGGAGGGCAGAGTTTACATGCAGTATCAATTAGAAAATATTTGGCAATGAAAACAGGGCCAAAGGCCTTTCTGTTTTATGGCCAAATCCTGCTCACTTTGCTCATATGAGTAGCTCTAATGAAGTCAGCTTGAGCTCAATGATTTCACTCTAGTCCTTAAATCTCTTACAAGTTGAAGCTAAAATTTGAAAGTATTTTAAAGGGAAACTTTTAACCTCTGTCCCTAGTTACAATTTTGGCTGCTTCCTTTATCATCTTCTTCTCAGATCACCTCTATCCAAAAGTTTTTTAAAATCCCTCCAGATATTTTCTTCTTATTTTTTTTCTTTAGATACTATAATTCATATTTATTTCCCTTAATTTTATTATAGGTTTCTTAGAAAGTCAACGTCATAGTGATCAGAGCTGCTCTTTGAACTTTCCCACAATGTTGCATGATTCAGAAATACTGAAGGCAGTCTCAGATTTTGTGTTAAAATATATATTTCAGCCCCCTTTCAGTAGGTTGTGCTGTGCCAACAAAGGCAGTGGTTTTTCAGAGAACTTTTCCAGGGTAAGAATGGTCCGGAGTGGAAAAGATGAGCCGTGTCATGTGCTTTTGGTGCATGGTGTTACTGGGAGGGTGCAAGTACTCCTTCACTAGCAAGGACCTTTACACGAGTTTGTAATGGTTCAGGGCACATTTGTTCTTTGTCAGCATTGTGACTGACCAGCTCTCTAAGCACCCTGGGTGTGAATCCCCACAGTGGGGCAGTGCCTGTCCCTGCCCCTGGATGAGGGCAGTTCTCCTGGTGCTATTCTGCTACTGCTACTCTGCTGCTGCCTCCTCTCTGTGCAGTCAGAAGAGTGTCACTTACCATCAAATCATAGAATGGTTTGGGTTGAAAAGGACTTTCAAGATCATCTAGGTCCAACCCCTCTTACCATGGGCAGGGAAATGTCCACTAGACCAGGTTGCTCAAAGCCCTGCCCAACCTAGCCTTGAGCACTTCTAGAGATGAGCCATCCACAGCTTCTCTGGCAACATGTTCCAGTGTCTCACCACTTTCACAGTAAAGAATTTCTTTTTAATATCTAATCCAAACTTTCCCTCTTTCGGTTCGAAGCCATCCCCCCTTGTCCTACTGCTGCAGGTCCTTGTAAATAGTCCCTCTCCAGCTCTCCTGTAGGTTCATTACAGGTATGGGAAGGTGCTCTAAGGTCTGCCCAAAGCCTTCTCTTCTCCAGGCTAAACGACCCCAATTCTCTCAGCCTGTCATCATAGGAGAGGTGCTTTATCGCTCTAAGCTTCTTTACGACCCTCCTCTGCACTCACAGGTCATGTCCTTATCTCTTGTACCATTGTTTATTTTTACCAAGGAAAGAAGGGACCAGAGGTAATAACAATGTTGTTTCTTCTCCTTACTCCAAGTTAGCAAAAGTTTGTCAATGGCTATGATTGCTCATATTAATCATAAATAGCAATACAAATTTAACCTTTAAGTTTGCAACTGATTCAAATGACTTTGACTGTATTAATTATCAGGAATTCCTAATCGATGTTTGATGACCCTGTATGCTGCCCTGTATTTGAATAAGAGAAGATTAATATCTAACTAGGACCCTTTTTTTTTTAAAGACCATGCAATTATGACAAGCTATTTCATTGTCACAAACAATTGACCATTTTCTTGTAAAGAAGTGAACTACTTAGAAAATGTTTCAGACCTAACAATTTCCTAATAATTGGCTTATTGTGTAACAGTTCTCTGTGATTTCTAAAATTCTTCACACAAGCTTTTGGATTTAAGGGGTAGTGAGCAATGGAGCAAATTATTTTGTTGAGGTAATGTGGGAGAAAAAAAAATCTGATTAAGTCTCTTGTACCATGCATTTGTGTTTTGTGTTTTCTGTTATATACAGAGATTTTGCAAACCTTCACTTGGGCTTTGGATATTAAATTCTGTGTGGTAAAGAAAGTAATATGTCACCAGAAGACTAAACATAGCACAAAAGGATTCAGACATCTCTTTTATTTCCATTGAAAAAAATCATTCATTAAGCCTGAAGTATTCTTGAAAAATAATTAAGCGGAAGTACTGGTTTTGGTTGGGCAGGTTTCTTGTTCCAAATAAATTAGAAAAAATAAATTGTTAACCCGTACCAGAATTTCAAGTTTTCTTGCAGTTGGGTTGCTTGCTTGAACTATGGGGGAAAAAATCCAGATTGTATAGAATAAGGACCTAAATAATCTAGGTGCCCTGAAATCATGTTTTTGGAGAAATAGAACTTTTCAGTTTTGTGTTTTCTGGGTGTTTTTTTTTAAATCCTGCTTTCCTTCTGTATCAGAAATAATACACTGCCAAATCCTTGCCTTTTTGGAGGATCAGGGCTGTTTCCCAGCTTTTCTAGCAGCCTGATCTCTCATCACAGTAACTGAGACCACATTAATCTCAAAAGTACGTCTGCCTCTAGAGACTCTCTGTAAAGTATCTCCCCCAAAAACCTCTAATGGCTTCCCAGCTCCTAAAAATTTGGGTCTTGGCACTGCTGTTTCTGAGGCCTATCTATCAGCTGGATACTGACCCAGAAGAGAAGCCTCAAACACAATCCTCTACCCAGAGACAGGAAACAGAGAGGTTCATGCTCCATGGTAATTTTTCTTCTTCTAAGCATTCCATGTAGTGGCAGGTGTTGTCTATTTTATTTTACATGCCACAAAAGCACCAGGGAGTTACAGTTTGACTTGCATTGCTACGAAGATGTCTGAAGTCTTTGCCCCTCTAGAACAAAGAAATAAGTCTCATCTGTTTTGTCTTATCAGCTCCTTCTAATACATCACCATCTGATAAAAATACTTTTTCAAATGTTGTACATGTAGGTAGGATGGGCTGTACATGTTTAGTTATTTCTTTTTTATGTCATAGCTGATAGGTGGGCTTAAACATATTTCTTGAACATGTTTTTTTACAGCTTTTGAAATTTAAATACTGTGAAATCTGTCTGTTGTTCTGGCAGTCTGTAAACTTTTAAAAGGTATCAGTTGTTACATATTGGCTTAAAACAACCTTGAGGCTTTAATAAAAGCATTTCCAACCTGAAAACAAAGTAATTCTTTGGAAAAAAACTCCATTTTGTTGCATGTATCTGTTATGCCTCCCAAAAATTCATTTAGGCATTTGTTCCTACTCATTTGCTTAAAATGGCTTCTCTTCAAGGAGTCCAAGAAGAAAGTTACATACCAAAAATTTTAAGTCTGAGTGTTCTTTGTTTATGTTACTTCCACTCTGGAGCCCAATCTCTAGCCAAGTCAAGACTACACTGCTTCATGTTGCTGAATTTAGTGCATCCTGATTATTCCAATTTGAGTAATTAGCTGCAGTAATCATCAGCCCTTACAGATCCATTAAAATGGTATAAATCTGGAATAAATCTCTACCAATTTAAAAAGTCTGGGCCTGAAGTTATATGGTTGAGACCAAAATAAAGTTCATAATTTTATGCATTTTTCATGTTTACTTTTTTTTCCCATCTCATCAGTGTTGAACTGTGTTAATGCTGATGTAAAAAATCCAACATCCCTGATATATGTTTCTGATAGATGCAGATTTACACTCGGTATGTGTGTGTGTGTGGTTTATTTCCGTGGTTTTTGAAAAGGTGGGGTTGTTAGATTTGGTATGAATTTATCTTTCTTCTGCAGTAGATGTTATTTTGTACACTTATATTTTAGAATTGAAAATCCTTACAAAAGGGAATCAGCACATTCTAATAAAAGCGAAAATATTCAGGAAAATAGAAGGGAGAAATGTGCTTTAAGCTGTGGCAAAATTTTCTTTTTGGTTTTGATATAGTTGGTTTCAGGACTGTCTTCATAGAAAAGACTAAATACTCTAAGTCTCCTTCGTCTCTTCATTGACCCTAATTGTGAGTGAATGAGCCCCAGGGACACTGGGAATAACAGTTCCAGTTAGGGGAGAGGGAACAGAAAAAGGAAATATCGTTTCACAGGCGTTGAAAAAATCTGAGCCTGAGGCTAGCTCTCATACATTCTCAAAAGAAAGGGGATCCCACAGAAAATCACCCAGATTCTCACAGTAGTAAAGAATGTAGAGCTAGAACCAGGGAATATCTAGGGAAGAATCCAATTTTCAATGTAAAATATTGGTTTGAATCAGCTATAATGGTTGGTTTAAATAATTCATATAATTTTGACCAGCATGTGGATTCTGTTGGAGAAACGTCACAGTTTGTTTTTATAGGTGTGGATTAAAGCACAGCTTTATTTCTGCTCCTGCAGGTACCTGTTAAGCTGTTTGTTTGTGCTCTGTGGGCTTGGGTCGCGCTGTGCATGTGCTGGGGGTGGCAGTCAGTCTGTCTCAGTGCTGTACCTCAGCGCAAGTGGCGCAGTCATGCTGCTGCAGAATTGTTAGACCACCTCCAAATGCTTCCTCATGAGGAGAAGAGGTTACCACACCAGATGTGCATCCAGAGCGAGCAGCAGCTGATTGTGACACCAAGGAGTAAAGGCAGGGTTGTGGGAACAGGAAGGATGCACCACCTCAGACACGAGTGGAACACGTACTTCCAGAGTGGCAGCTGTAGCCAGAGCCTGGCTATGCATTGGTTGTGCCCTCCGGCATGAGTGCGCAGCCTAATAAGCAGTGAACATGTGCAAATTCTGGTTTCATTTCTGCTCCCTCTCCTCTTACTCCTGCGGGAGGGCAAAAAAGAAATAGAGGAGAGGGAGGAAAAAGCCACAACACGTATCTTCTGCAGCTTTCCCAGCAGCAGTAGGAAGCTAATGAGCCCTGAATTGCCCCAGATGATGCTCTGGAGCTACGTTTTTCTCAGTAACCACAATATGCAATGCTACTGGCTTGGGAAGTGTGGCTGGACAGCTGCCTGGCTAGGGAAGGGATCATCTCCCTGTACTTAGCACTGCCAAGTGTGCCCCTTGAATGTTGTGCTCAGTTTTGGGCCCCTCAGTACTACTTTATCTCGTTAGCTGATGAAGGGTCTGGAGCACAAATCTAATGGTAAACAGCTGAGTTTTGCGTGGAGACCTTATGGCTCTCTACAACTACCTGAAAGGAGGCTGTAACCAGGTGGGTGTTGGTCTCTTCTCTCAGGTAGCAAGCAATAAGACAAAAGGAAATGGCACCTATTGCATCAGAGGAGATTTAGATTGGGCATTGGGCAAAATTTCTTCGCTGACGGGATTGTCAAGAATTGGAATAGGCTGCCCAGGGAAGGGTTTGTCTGGAAGTACTTAAATGTTGTGCAGAGGTGGTACTTAGAGACATGGTTTAGTGGTGGACTTGGCAGTATGAGATTTACAATGGGGTTCGATTATCTTAGAGGTCTTTTCTAACCTAAGCAATTCTATGATTCTGTGACCCCATATTAGTACTCATAGCACAGAAACAGTGGACCCATACTGAAGGAGATCATCCAGTCAGAGAGTCACAGGGCTCCTCCCTGGCTGACATCAGCTTTTGGCTTTCACAGCTGAGGCTTGGTTGCACTTTTACATTTACTGCTTCTCTCACTGACTTCTTCCAATGCGAAGGAAGGCCAGTGCGAAGGTGGCAGCAGACAATCTAGGCTCAGACCTAAGCATCAATTCAACAGTCTAAAATAAATGAAGAAGTGTTTCAAGTCCAGCTGGGCATCACAATTAATGTTACTATTTCTCTTCCTAGATTTTGATTAAAGTAGTAATTTTTTCCCCTCACGACTTCTGTAGCTTTGGATTCAGAGCTTTTGTATTCTCTTCTATTCTATACGTTTTAAGTTTGAAACAAAAATCAATCACTTCACTGCTATTTTCTAATTCTGTTAGCTCTCGGTGATATCATCTCTACCTCTCTTTCTTAAATCAGACTAAACTGGAAGCAGCTTTTTATTCAGTGACTCAATTTTGCTGTATTCTTTTCCAATGTTCCAAGTGTAGCTTTTTGCTTTGAGTATGTCATAAAATGTATTTATAAAACATGGAAAGAATATCTCCTTTTAAAACAATACAGTGTACTGAAGTTAATTAAATCAATGTCAGCTTTCCAACTGCATGATCTGAGCTGACCTGTATCAAATGAATTAGAACAGCAGCCCTTGTGATGGACTTTGGCATGTTGTCATTGATTTATTTCCCTGTGGTCTTTCTAAACCTTTAGGGAGGTTTATGGGAGGTATTTCAGAAAAATCAGTGAACCCATCAATATGAGACAAAGTAAGTATAGTAAAAATAGTGTTTAGGTTAGGAATACCAGCTGATTTATTTAATAAATCAAAGAAACAATCTAACTCAGTTGCCTCCAGCATTTATCCTTCAGACATCATATATCCTTCTCTTGTCTAATTTAATTTTTCTCCTTGTTTCTATTTGACAGAAATATGGAATTTATAACTGAATACCTAGGTGGGGAAAGCTGAAATTCAAATGTGTAGCACACAACATGATACTCTCTATGGAAAACAGATAAGGAGTTGGCAATATCTGACATTTGGGTAATGGTATTCTTGGCAGCTAGAGGGTTTTACAGAATTAGAGGGGCTTCTACCAACCTTCCCATCCCTAATGCACTGGGTCAGTGTCAAATTCTGATAGTCTTAATCCACTCTGGTCTGGCACACTGCAGTACACAGGAGCTGCAGACAGGTAGAAGATAGGTACACTTGAAAATGATGGTGGTAATTTCTGACATTACCCTCAGGGATACATAGTCCATGAAATCATGGGGGAGAGATTCTCTGCCTTCAGGATTTCTCCAGCTTATGCATCACCTGGTGTTCTTCCCCTGGAGATTTTCCATGTCCATATATCGCTCACAAAAGAAACACTTTCTGGCCTCTGTAATTCCATCACAGAAACTTTTTAATGTTCCTTAATGTTTGTGTAAGAATCTTCTGAGCTCATTACCAAGCCTGAGAAACTACTAAAGCGAAATGGGTGCCAGAGAACAAGAGGACTCTGGAAAGCACTGAGGGTTTTAAAATGACATGATCATAATTACTCTGAAGCCTGCATGTTTTCATTTCTTTAATTGGAAGGTGATCCCTGTTAGTGAGACCAACTCCACATTTTCAGATTGTTTGGCTATAAGCTAAGAGAGATGGCGGTGTGTTATTGTTATGGCTAATTCTGCCCATGAATCAGAATAGTGGACAGAAATACGCAGCAATGGTATTGGCAAGCTTCAAATGAATGATCAAGGCACTTTCTTCTCCTAACATGCTTACTTGGATGACCCATTTGAACTGTTCCTGCAAGTGAGCTGTAGTGTCAAGTAACCATGACCTTTCTGAGAGTGGTGGAAATTAAAGGAAATCACTCAGCTATTTGGTCTTTGGAAATTCATAGTGCATTCTCTACATTGTGATAGTGTTATAATGTAATTTAATATTATTTAATACCTCCTAGAGAAAGCAAAAAAAAAGCTTAATTTAAAATTAACTGTTTTGTTCCCCCAAGCAGGAGATAGCTGGATTAATATTATCCACCATTACACTGTTTCTGGGAGATACCTTCTCTCCAGCTACAAAGATCCTGGGTTTCCAAGCAGATTAAGTTTTTTTTAATCTGGATAGGACTGAAGTATTAAGCTGTATTTGGCTCGACTCGACAATATCCAGGAAGTTTGAACTAGCTTTCTGAATACTTACATACTAAGACTGCAAGAAAACCTTTGGCAATTTCAGACCCAAAATCTGCCTTATTTTTTTTATTAAATCAGCAAATATCATCTACAGTTGTATTTTCTTCTACAGTTATATTATCTGGATCAGGATCTAAAGTCCAAATGATTATGAAAAAGCTTCCTTTATAATGAATGAAAATTATATCTAAATGCTTGTTCAAGATGCTATGGACATTTTGGTGACATTTAAAACCAGCAAGCATATTATCACTTGGAGCATTTTATTCCAAGAATAAAATGAATGACATCAGAGTAGCATTTCTGGCTGGCATGACACCAATGGTTAGCTATTTCACCAAGTTCAGAGCTCCATCATGCAAATAGTAAGTGAGAGATGCAGAGCATTGTATTGTCAAGCAATGGAGACACCCTCACCACTCTACAGGCAAATCTGTTCAAGATGTAGCCATTTCCTCAGCCATCAGACAGTGTCTGCCTGCCTGCAGAGCTAGGAAGCTTAGACCCAGCACTGTGCTGGCTACGGCAGGGGGAACTTGCACCGTGGACATGATCCTAGAAAAAGCAGTCAGAAGGACAATTGACTGTGTCCCATAGCAGATCTGTAGCAGATACACCAACAGAGGCACTAAGGGCATGGCAAAACTGGCAAAAAAAGTTTTGCTAAACCTTTGGTTAAACTGTCTCTATCTAGTATGAAATGGTTAAACTCTGGCACTGATATGCTCATCTCGTACATTAAGGAGGCATAGAAAGAACATTACTCTCTGAAATATCACAGCTGTGTTTATTTAGATTTATTTATGTGAACTTTATTTAGAAGTGCATTTCTTTAGTTCAATTTATATGAACTTACTTAATAAGCTTTTTGCCTTCATCAGACATCTCATCGGAAGACTGTGCTCATGGGATACCATATACCAAACAACTTTTTATTTCTCAGAACACTTTCAGCTGCTAGCAGGGCAGCTCTACATACTGACACACAAAAAATGCATTGCCATTTTCAGGGTTTAAGGTCATAATATCAGCCTCCATAGCTGCATGTATGCTGTTCAGAAGATGTGTTTTAGATTGTTGTAACTTGCCTGCAGCAGGACTCACTGCATTCACTTCCTTCCCAGCACATGCTTCATAGTCTGTCACCACCCACTGCTCTTGGACAGTTCTGGCCTCTTTGTAGTAAGAAACTACAGTCATTGAATACCTCTGAGTGTTTGCTTACCTAAGCAAACCCTTTTCCTGTGAGTGGCCTAGTAATCTGTGCACTGAGGAAAACAACTCATTCATTCTACCACCTCCTACCATTTTGTGATTTCCTCTGGTTTCCTCCAAGCACTTCTGTTTTCTCATACTGTACACTCAACACAGATTAATCGTCTTTACCAACCTTCAAATGTCTCCTATCTCACATGCTGTCATGAGCAGTCCCTCCAGAGGGAAATTCCTGTTAAGTATCCTTCTGAGTAAGTAGCTGAGTGTGATAATGTTCCACAGGAAACTATGGGGAAAATATCGGATCTGGGACCTGAATTCCTGATCTGAGTAGATCTTCTAAATTATCCAGGTTGTTGAAAGTGATTTATTTTCCCTTTTGCTTTCCTGAGTATCTGCAGGGTACCAGAACACAAATACCACTATTAGTTAGTGTCCCAGGGGTACCATATAGTCTTTCATCAAGAAAGGATAGCTGGTGTATGACTTCTGTGAATTGAACTGGAGGCTTTACAGTGCTTCTTGTTGTCTGTACTGCTTGGATAACTGTGCTGAGAAAAGATTCTTTGGTGCAGGAATATAAAAGCATGCTTAATCCAGGCATTCATTTAGGCTTCAGAAGTGTGTAAAAAAAAAAAAATCATTGATAACTCTAGACATTTTAAACTAGAATACCACTCGATGTATGGAGACCGTGTCTTTTTCTTCAGGGCTATCCACAAAGATTAAAAGATGAGCTTTAAACTTTAATTGCTATTGTTTCTGCTGCCAATAAAGCAAAATCCCAGTAAGAACATAAGTTAAAATAATTTGAAAAAGAGTAATTTGAATCTTAAGCAAAAAGATTCTATCAGAACAGGAGGACAACTCCACTTTTTATGTTAAATTGTTCCGTACATTGTAACATTGGTATGCAAAAAAAGAGTTATGATGAGTCATAGGAATGATTCATTCAGTCCCAGTTCTGGCTACAAGAAAATGTGGATAGCATGTATTTTAGTGTCAGCAGTAGTTTGGATAACAGGATACTAGATTTAAAAAATAGTGATATAGGAACAAGGGGAGAAGACAGCTGCAATGCCAATAGAGTATGTCATTTTTAGTTGAGTTTTCTATGAAAGTGATATATGTGGTCATGTATCCTGTACCTCTCAGCCTTCTTCTGATCCTTCTTGTCCAGTAAATAGCAGTAAATAAAAACTTTTTCATGTCTTTTTTACTGGAAATACTTTAATATTTTTCATCTGACAAAGGAAAATGCTTATATTGAAAAAATATACTTACTTGAAAAATAGAGATAAATTATGAAGAATAACGACAGAAACACAGGAGCAGAATAAAATACGGCAAGATGTACCCTTTGCAATTGCATGCAAGCACATTTAATTACACCAAAAGAAACCACCCCTATAGAAATCCCTATAGCCCTGTGTTATTCTATTTTCATTTTAAAAGAACAGGGCAGAGCCCTCTGAAACTTCTGCAATGAGCTTTTTAAAACAGATTATAACGCACCTCTTAAATTTCCTTCAAATTCTGCCTTAAACATGAGAAAGTAGAAATTCGTGGAATTAAATTAAGGACCTGGATTTGTACAGTTTTGAGGAGGTGGGTATAAACTGGACATATTAATTTATAGGAGACAGAAAAATCATTGCTGTCTGCTACAGACCTCAGTTCATATTTCATATAAAAAATACTGGATTTTTCTCCCTAGCATGTGTTACGGCTGCCAGAAGCTAACTTGAAAGGCATGTGGAGAGCTACTGGCTATGAAATGAGACATTGCTGGCCAGGACAGAAAACTGTGGAAAGCTGGCCAAAGCTACAGAGCGCTATGACTTTTCCTGGATTTCACATCTATATATAGGGTTTATGTGAAAAATGGCCTCATTTCACAAAGAATTCAAGAGGGGTGCCAAGCACCTTCTCAGGGCCTGTCTCTTGCAAGGTCAGCACTACCTGGGACGTAATATCACTTATGCCATATAAAGGATTCAGCCTGAGATATTCTATTATTCCATTGTGATCAAACACAGGAAATACTCTTTAAACATAAGAAAAAATTATTTTTCCCATGAGGGAGATTAGACACTGGAACAGGTTGTCCCCATAAGTTGTGGGCTTTCTGTCCTTGAAATTCAAAACCCATCCAGATGCAATCCTGGGTAGCCTGGCCTGGCTGACCCCACCCTTAGGCTGTTAGACCAGATCATCTCCAGAGGTGCCACACAACCCCAGTGGTTCTGTGGTTCTGTGGAAGGATTCTGAGCTGATTTGACACTTGCATACCTGCCCAGTTGACCTCCAAGTTTAATCTTTATAAATGTCTGCTCACTTGGCTTACAATTGGATGATGTATCATATTAATATAGTCTGAACATACATGAGAATATATTTTCACTCATTAAAACTGCCATAAATACAGCTTGAAAAATCCAATATTTTCAACTGGATGGCGAAATTTTTAGTCAAGGGGACTGGACTGTTTATTATTGCACAAATATTCCTACATCAGATATAGGTTTGCCATATTTCTGATTTTTTTCCTTTCCATGTGACATATCAGGTGGAAGTATATTTGTGACATTTTTATGTAAGCCCTTGGAAGGCCTCAGAAAAGACCTTCAGTCATTGTAAAAGCAAGGAATCAGTTGCACCAGTAGCTTTCAGCTACAAACAGTACCCACTAGTTTTCTTCTCTTACTTCATAAAGTATTTAATATTTTCAGAATTTTTGTGTTCATTGGATGCATTTTCTTCATCTGATGTCTGAACAGAGTAAGGCCATATCATCTTTTCACCTTTTTATACTTTCTGGCTCACCTTGGAATAGTTTTCAATATGAGTTGCTATAACCTGTGAGTTAGGTTAAAGGTGGGCTAGGAAAAGGTTGAAGGTGACACTGGCATATATAAGAGTGATGCAGATGACATTAGGGTCACACAGAATTATCTGTGGTGGCACTAGGTTCTTTTCTTTTCTAGGCAACTGAGTGAGGCCTAGGATAAATGTCTTCTGTCCTGTTTTCTTTTTGGTGATATTTGGTTGGAAGCCAATGGCCTCAGGGAACAGAATTTTGGATTGTGAGAGCTTTCCAAGTGAATCTGAGAATGTGAAAGATACTAGGTCCTAATTCTTGAACAGTTCCTGGGATTTGAATTCTTTTTAGCCCGAAGTTGGCATTATCAGTTTTTAAAAGAAAGCTAAGTTGGTCATTGTAAAACAACGCAGAACTAAGTTCAGTGATGAATTAAATGTTTAAGGAGCATCAGAATAGCTTGCTTTAGCAGGGGCATGTTGAAGTGATGCGGGGTGCTGTGGGTGGCTGAAATCGCCGCTTTAACCCAAAAGCATCCCCTGCAAGGGATGCCCTGGGGGTGCAGCTCGGCACCTCGCAGGCCGACTTCCAGCCCCCGTGCCGATGGATGGCACCGAGACACAGCCCCGCACCCAGGCCAGGATAGCTCAGGCGGTAGCAGGGGCAAAGAGTTCGGAGGGCTCTGCACATGGGTTCTGAAAGGTTTATTCCGAAGGGTCCAGAGGCGAGAGAGGCCGAGCAGGCCTCGTGTACCAGCTTATAAGGGGTAACAGAAAGGGGGCTGGCAGAGCACCAGCAACCAATTACCTGGGGGCAAGGGGCAGGGGGAAGGCAGAGGGGTACAACAACCAATGGGGAGAGGGAAGGGGCAGAGTGGGGGACCAGGTACCGGACAGGTACTGCCTGATGGGAGAAGAAGTCTTTCCCTGTAACCCAAGTAGGGGAAGCTATTTACTTTCTGAGTTGACCCACCAGCACAGGGTCCCTCCCGCACCAGGGGTTTCTGGCATCTCGGCTTCTACCGTTGCCAGCTCAACCACCCCAACATTGAAGTGCCTGATTTATCTTAACGTATTCGTTTGTTGAAGTTTAAGGATGGCAGTGGCAAATGAATTAGTTGTAGCACAGCCTCTGCAGTTGTTTAGACAATTAATCTTTCTTGCAGTGTTTAGAATGACAATAATCTATCTGGATGGCAAATTCCTTATCTTCCCACACAAAATCAATTCTGCATTAAATGGAGATAAATAAAATATCTTTAACTTTTAGTAGGAATTTTGGGAAAGTATGCTGAAGATAAGGTTATTGTGTTATTCTCCTCTTCAGACTAGGATAGCACCAGTATTTTGAATCTCTGTGAGTTAGAATGTGTCCCTGGAGCCAGCTGGATGTTCGCGGTGAGAAGCACATTGGATTATGGTGGTCACATTTTGAAATAAAGAGATACAACATGGCCACTGTGGGAAGTTATATCACGTCTGTGACCATTTCATGGCAGCAGGTTTTATTAGCAGAATCACTGTGATCTCAGCATCTTCAGCTCAACTACAAAGAGTTGGGAACTAGGAAGAAGCTATAACTGCAGTCTGCAATTGGCTGGTCTTACACCGGTCATCTCTTTCATAATAGTGAATCTTTTGATACCAGCTCCCTCTCAGGCCTTTTTGCTCCTTTCAATTCACTCTAACTTTATAATTTGGCACTTACTCTTTTTTTTTTCTGACAGTTTTATTAATGTTAGAGAAATTATACCTATTTTTAAGTTGAAGATGAAAGCAACTGATCTAACAATCTCCACTAATTTCTTTATGTAGCTCTTACAAGATGCTGCTCAAGGTAAGGATTGAATCTGCTGACTCATATAAATACCACACTGTCTATTACTGTAAGTGCCAAATGGCACAAATGGCACAAATCACCACTGTGGTATTAATCTGATAAAAATACTCTATAAGAGACAGCTACAGTCAAATAGACAATAAAATCCCTCACTAGAGAACAATCAGGAAACTTCACAGGGGCTTGGCATGCACATCAGACATTTACAGTTTTTACATTGAATTTCCTGTTCTTTCGAATACCTCCTGCAAATCCAGTGACTGCCCAGGGAGGTGGTGGAGTCACTGTCCCTGGAGGAGTTCAAGAAACTGCTGGACGTGGCACTTAGGGCCATGATCTAGTTTACAAGGTAATGATCAGTCAAAGATTGGACTTGATGATCTTGGAGGTCTTTTCCAACCTAAATGATTGTGTGATTTTGTGGTTTTAACTTTTATGAGTTTATGAAGAAACACCTACCTGAAATTCTACGAACATCTACAGAAATAAGCCATTTTTAACTGCTGTAGATGAAAAAGTTCCACTGCAGCAATAAGGCTAACGGTTGAGCAAATGACATTTTGACATCTGAACATTCTACATAGACAGCACCATGCCAAATATGGCTCTGGTAGTGACACTGCAGAATTCAAATTAAGTAAGTATATATTCTTGATTTAGGGAACTGATTCAGAGAAGCTGCTGCTCTATTGTTTGCCATCCACCACTATGTCAGGAATGTGCCTCTGACACTGAGACAGCTCTATCAGAAAGCCGCCTCTAAAAAGACAAGGTCCACCATCAGTGACAAGCAAAAAGACAGTGGAAAGGGGATATAAACTTCTTTATTAAGTCTGAGAATCCTATTTTTAAACTGTATAACTTTCCTCATGGGGCATAAACTTGGATGTATTCTTCAAATGCAGTGATAGATGTACTTGTCCAGACTGCTCAAAAGGCAGTTATCTTACTGTCCTTGTTGGCCAATGCTACAGCTTTTCTTAAGGCCAAATAACAGAGTACTTTATTGAAAAGAAGTTGATGTTGAGGACCTAACCAGCTTTACAAGCAGGACAAGATGAAGATGGTGTTTGTGATTTATTAGCTGAAACCAACATACAAACCAGCATTACAAAGAATGTAGCATGTAGCTATCGTAAGACAAGTACCGCATTCATTTGCCGTCGCCAGACAATGACCTGGGTAGCTGACACCACTGTTTCAGTTACTAAGATTTACAAGTTTTAATAGAGTTCACACATAGTATGTGTCAGATAAAAAGCCTGGCAAAATGGTAATTGCGTGTTATTCTTGGCTGGGATACTGTCCTGTGTGTAAGGCACAGGACTGGGACTGAGGCATTGTCTTAACTTTCATTCTCTCTTATGTTCACCAAATTAGTTAAAGGCAGATTATTTACTCTCCCTGGGCTTGTTTCCTCACTTGTGACATAAGAAAAGTTATACTAATACTATCAGGAGTGACAGGAGGTTAAACTAACATTGCTGAACAAGATTGAATTGCAGTATGTAAATACAAAATATTACTATCATTCCACAAACAGAAAATCTTCTGGGTTATGAAATATTTTTGCATTTTCCTCTCTCTCACCACCTGCCAACTTCATGATATTGTGAGAGTTCTAAGGTCAAGCTATACTCCTTTACTCCCCAGTGATGAGGAGCTCAATGGACATGGGCTGGAATTGAATGGATCATCATTTTATGATATTTAAGAACATTTATGGAAAAAGCCATTTCTAGAGCTCTAAAGAATTTTAGAAAAAAAATCCCAGCAGCCTAGAAATAGTCTACTGTTATAAAGTAAATTAGTAGTCTTATTTTTAAAAAATTATGGTTTTTAATGTAGTGATTCAGATGTAACCCTCCTGCTCAGAAATTGTCTGGAGCTGTGAGTTATACCAAGCAAAAATCAGTCTGTACTTGCTCTGTTTCCTTGTAATGCTCATTCCTTGAGCGTTTCCCATGTTGATCTTGCTTGTTGAAGCTAAAAGACCTCCTTGTTTCTGAAAAGGGAAGCACTAAAATAATATGAAAACTTAATTTGGGAGTTAACCCATAAAAAATGAATTAGCTAGTAGCAGGTTTAAAGCGAAGAATCTGGAATAGTCACTAGAGGTGTTCAGGTAGGCAGCATATGCTCCCAGCGTGTAAGTACATGAAGCTTGATTGCTTAACTCACGGTGCTATCCTGTCCCAGAAACAGGTATTAGATCAGCTGGATCCTTGGTCTGACCCAATGCAGGAATTATTATATTCTTATGGCCTGAAGGTAAACTTGGTTTTATTGCTGATGTTCATCTGTCCCAAACAGGTGCTCTACCTTTACAAAAGAAAGAGAATTCCTGTCTTTATCTCTTCACGAATGTGTATTAAACTCTAAGATACCACCTGCTATCAGAGTTTTTTCTCCTGATTCAGGAAGAAATGGAACAAATTTGACCTATGGTTAATTGATGACTTGTGGGAACTGCCTGTGTCAATGCAAGTCTCAGGAAGTAAAGCCCCAGTGACAAAAGACAGAAAGGAGAGCTTACCCCAAATGTAGCTGGAGGCATGAGACAGACCAGCTACCACTTACCTTGTTGTTTAGGAATTTTAGTAGTCACAGTCCTACTCTCCGGCCTGGAGAAAGCTGGTGTCGATGTCAGCTGTCCCTGTGTAAGCCTGCCCCGGTCAGCCACCCTGTGCATGGCAGCATGGCTGTATCCACCTTCCCCCCGGGGCAGTGTGTGCTTGGGGTGTTCAACCCAGGGTGAATCTATTAGACATTTGACCACCAGGTGGCATAAAAACTATGTAAAATGTCACAGACATGCTGCAGATAATATGAAACCATTACCCCCTTTTAAGAATATTCAAATACTTTGTGATCCTACCTATGAAATTTGAATATTATTTTTTCAAAAGTAGCTAATAACTTTTAAAATTCTTTAATTTGCAATGTATCCCATAAGGAAGAGCCTGTATGAGAGACACAAATTATTTAGCTTTTTAAATCACATTGTATCATATCCTTATTCATGCTTTCTTCATGTCAAAACCAAATAATTTCATGGATAAAAAGGAAGAGGTTATGTTATATTGATCTGCGTAGAAACACAAGCAACCATTCTAAGAAGTAAGTTTAAAATCAACTATTATCCATTGCTGAAAACACATCTTATGAAACTATCTCTAAGCTATAATATAACTTCCAATGTAACAATAGAAATTTGTTCTATTGTAATGAAATCAGTTCCTATGCTCTTATCACAGGAAAAGAAAATTACTTTTTGGCACAATAGAAAGGCAAAGTAAGTGTTCAGTTATGTTATTGGCAAGAAAACGAAGGGCCTGAAGTGGCAGACAGAAATTCTGAAATGAAGATAAAGACTTTCCTACAATGGGATTCTTCACAGAATTCCATGTATGTTTTTGGGATCTTTCCCACCTTGCTTTCATGGGTGGGATGTAAGTATTGAATACAAATTTCCACACTGACACACATATAGTATACTCCATTATATTCTTTCTGCAAATTTCCTTAACTTTTGCTCTTATTTCTTCTGCTTTCTTTTTTTATTTCTTGATCCTCTCCTCTGCACTGCTGGAAGTCCCCTAAGCTCCCATTTCATCATTTTGACTATAGTTTTAAATTATGCCACTGAGAAGTCAGAACTTTTCTTTTTAATCAGCTTTTCTACCTTGACTTCCTTTTGTTGCTTACTTTCTCTTCTCTGCTTTTGAGCTTCCATTCTTTTAACGATCTTGTCCTGACACTCTGGCTATTCCTGTAGTATCTTATTTGGAGCCCTCTGTTTTTCCAGCCTCTTTAACACTGTTTTCCTTGAATTTCTGTTTTAAGTTCCTTTCTCTTTTGTTTTCCAATATTAATTCTTTATTTATTTTAGACTCTTCTGTCATTTCTGCTACAAGTTGTTTAATCTGTTCAACTTCTGTCTCAGCCTCATATTTCTGTATAACTAACAACTGAATTTCTCACCTCCCCCTTTCTTCTTTGTCACCATTAAGAATTTGTAACAGATTAGTTTAATCCATCCATCATTCATGTCTGACACACTGCTGGATTAATGTAGAAAATGTAGTATGAAAATTGCTTGCAGCTTTGTAAGTGGAATGAACTGTTTTGAGAATGAGACCTTCAGTCTAGACCAACAGCCGAGAAAAAGATGATATATGGTTAAAGGTTTAAAATAGAAATTCTTCCTAAGGTGAAGTTAATCCAAATAAAGATAAAAAGACGTCCTGGGTAACATATATTGTCTATTTTCACTTTCAGGAAAATCCATTTGCAGACTTTTCTGTCTGCAAGAACCAAAATAATTGTTCTGAAGGCATGGAGGTCCCAGAGAGCGCATGGTTCCTGCGAGACTCAAAAAGATTTAATGGCATCTCAGAAGCTTGTGAAGTGGCAAAGGTGCCTCGCAGCAGTGACCATATCTCTACTTTCCTTGCTTCCAATGCTGCGTGGGGTGGGGCATGCAAGGGAGACGTGGTTCTTGCTGGTGCTCTCTAAATTCCAGGTGGAGATCCTTGAACTCAATCTGCAAGCACAAGATTAGGCGTGTTAAACAGACCTTCTCTTCTGCTGTGTTTGTCCCAGTAAGAGTCATTTTACTCAGGTATTGGAGTTCTGTACTGATAGGAAAATTTTAGGTAGACAGAAAATTGAAATGAGCTTTAGCCTCTAAGAAGAGATGGTAAAAGAATGGAGCTGGCTAGAACTGCTCAAAAGATAGGATTGTAACAAATCCCAGTATAGGTGTATAGTGGACTCAGGGGTACTGATCAGTTTCCATTGACAAGAACAACACTTTAACAGCCCTAAGAGATACAGCACCACCATTTTATATGCCTCTCACACAAAAATAGAAGGAGCTATTTTTTTCCCATCAGCTAACAAGGCTATATTAGTTTTTTCCACAGAGGGCCTTCTCTTTCCATGGCCTATCTGATGCCAGAGGTCAATGTCAGGCTTCTCACTTTCACCTGGGTTCTATTGGTAAACTCACACCATTTGCTGTTAACATTGCAAAGCACTGCATACTCCTAGGACACTGTAGAAATAATAATGTTGATTCATCAAGTGTCTGGAAACACACTCAGAAGTGATTCTTCTCTTTATTTGCTTATTCTTTTTATTTTATTAGATCTTTGGGATCAATAAAAGCAAATGCTTAGTCAGAGCTAAGCACACAAAAAAATTGCAATCATTTCTTTCATATTCTAGGTGATGGAAAACCTCTGTGGGGAACTTGGGCACACTAAAGGGACTAGCATCTGTTAAAATAGACCTTGTAAGACCTCAATACAATGTGCAGTCACAGTTATATTACTCATGGATAACATTTTGCTCATTTCTCTATATGTCACAGCATAAACAAGGGTGTATGGAAGTATAGCATTAGATAATCAGACCTTCATGTTTCATGTTCTCAGAACTACAAATATAAAAGAAATGGGAATTGCAAGCTGTACAGTGTTGCAGGTAGTTTGTCGTATCATATTACTATGATGTCCAGGACGGCTCTCCTCAGCTGATGGCAACAGTAGCGTTACAAATGAGCTCATGCTGGAAGCCTTAAGTCTGGTGTTGTGAGAAGCAGATATCCTTTTTTAGCTCTATGTAAGCCAGCACTGACACAAGCTGTGAAAGTGTGTCAGGGATTCACTCCACTGTTCACTCCACAGGCATTCACTCAAAGACAGGTTTAATATCCTCAGAGCAGACCTGCATTGATGCACATGCATCGCTTAGAAAGTCTCAACTGCTACACAGTAAATAGGTAAAGGGGTAGCACTGCTTGCTACTGGCTCAGGTACCTTCTATTCTAGAGCATTCAAAGACTCCAAAGAGTTGTCCTTCATATTTGCTTTTGACATCTTTTACTCTATGCCCAAATCTTTTACCCTACTCTAACAACAAACTTTTTATTAAACAACCTGGCCTTTTACTATTCCTGTTTTAAAGATATTAAATACCTACCATTCACATTATAAAGCAGTTAAAAGCATTTTAAAAGTAGTTTGGTCAGTTATGTTTTCTCCTTGGAGACAGGACCCCTCTTCAGTCTTTCGTCAGCGTTTTTGTCTGCCTGTGTGATACATCTGGTAAAAGAAAGGCCAGAATTTATAAACAGTTTTTGTCTCCTGGATTTTAACAGTGAAGAAAATGAAATATTTAATGAGTTTTGAAGATGATTAATTCTTAGTACCTATTTTTCTTTATGTACAAGTCAATGTTCAGCACAAAAAATTTTAACCGTATTTTACATTTTTCTGTGCATCTTTCACAAAGCCATTCAACTGAGTGGTGAACTAGATGATGTAATACAATTTTGAGGTATTACAGGTTTGCATAACCAGTGGGCACCTGCCATCTGAGCACCTATAACTTATTGTTTCCTCTTCCAGGTTTGTCTGTGGGCAGCTCACACCTTGAGACAGCTTAAGCTGCTTCCTGCACCTCATAGGGATGGGTGTTTTGCAGCAATGATCCCTTTGCAGAAAAGGATCCTCAAAAGCAGATATAGCGACAACTTTGAGAACAGTGCCTGTTGTTAATGATGAAAGAGAGATCAGAGGGGTAATCAGAGAATGATCTTCATCAAACTCCCTTCTGCCCACTGAGACGGACGACATGAGCTTCTCTAAATTGGTATACTTGCTCACTGTAGATTTTCCCCTCTGGAAGGAAACTAGACAAATAAGACTTGTATTTTGTCGCTTGCATCTTTGTTCCAGCTTTTGATGGTCTATTTTACTCTTATAGCTACTTTTCCCCTCACTCAAAGTCATTTCGGAATAGGTCCTACTCTTCCATGGCACACTGTTTCTTTCCATATTGCTAATAGTGTCCATCTAATTTCCAAGGAAGGATTCTTTTCATAGTTTCTAGCGGCAGATATTTTTATAGTATCAGGAGCTTTGCTTTCAGTAACGCTTAGAAATGAATCCTTCTCATTACCTTATGTACCAAGGTTTGAAACAAGCTGTGTCAGTTACTTTGCTTCACATAAATGTGTATCTACAATGCAATTACAAATGTTAAAATTCAGTTCTGGAGAAAAAAAACAGCCCAAACTGCTTTTCTAATCTAAGCTTTTTTGGAAAAGTTCATAAAGCTTTTAATAAAGCAATTTAAGTTCCAAGTTCTAAACATTTTTATTAAGAATACAGTACTGACTGAAATTCAAGTAGACATAGAAATATTTCTCCCAGTATAATGCAAAAACTATTTTCGACATATTTTAAGCAGTCGTACAGTCACATATGACTGTAAAACCAGAAGAGATTTTTATCATCAGTCAGTTCAACTGTGATGTAGAACTTTTCACAGTATATGCGTAAAAGTAATTTTTTCTTTGACTTACCAGTCTTTTAGCCAGAGTTTTTCACACATAATTCATTTTTTCTCTAACATGACCCCCCAGTATTTAAATACACAGTGGGGAAAACTCTCTCATCCAGTCAATGAACAGTAGGTTTATTCTAACAGTTGCTGGTGAACATCCTGCCTA
Source organism: Oreocharis arfaki (assembly GCA_013398015.1). Lineage (NCBI taxonomy): Eukaryota > Metazoa > Chordata > Aves > Passeriformes > Paramythiidae > Oreocharis > Oreocharis arfaki. Next base: position 466,740 of record VZRR01000320.1, read on the forward strand.
CCTGCTCATGGGGAAAAACCCTACTATTTTATCAATGTCAGCCATCAGTAAATCAATGGTCTTTCTTTTTTTTTTCTTTCCCTCTTTTTACTTTCTTTTTCTCACATTTGCTTTCTTTCAGAGGCTATTATTTTAACTGAAGAAACTCCTGCATGTGACTGTCAGCTTGCATCATCATTGGGCTAAGATGACTTTTTGTCTCAGACTCATGAAAGCAGTGCACCACCCTGCCCTTGTCCAAAGAGGCTCCATCAGCAATACAGCTCCTTGCCTCCCCCAGGTCACATAACTGACCCCAGAGCTGCATCAAGAGCTGTTCCTCAAGGGCAGACTTGCATGGCTGGTTAGAGGAGTCCAGACTGGCTGCATTGCTGTTAGAATATACACCTGATAAACACCCCGTGTGGTGCAGAAAGTGCCTGCACGTTCAGAATCGTGTGCACAAAAGACTTGGGCATGGAAAAAGATTTTCTCTGTCACGTCTCTTGAGATTACTTGTGTGCAGCAGGTAAGAAATAGGGGAGAGTAATCACCGAATGACAGAATGATATATGTCCTAGGATGGGAGGAATTACTCTGTAGAAATGCTTTTTTGTCTTTCTATTAAGTGCCATTGATGAACTTGAACTACATGTCTTTCCTTTTGATGTTAAAATTACAGAAAAGAAAATTACATCAAGATATGTCATCTTTCCAGTAGAGGAGGTGAACAAAAAAGTGTTATAATACATTGTAAGAAAATATCCCTTACTCTCCAGCTGGCAGGAGCAGATTATTTAACTGTAAGAGATTTTTAATTGTTTGCAGTGCGATCAGCATTTGAATAGAAATCATTGCTTTTGAAACCTGGAAGCAAAAAATCAGAATATAAAAAAAAGTTATTAAATAGTATGTGTAAAGCAGCATTACCCGATGAAAAGCAAATAGTCAACAGAATTTGCCCTTAGAGGCATGTGTGCTTCACAAAATATCTGCCTACCTGATGAGAAAATATCTTCCTAACTTTCAAGTTGCAAAATCTTGCAGTATCACTTTTCAATACAAAACACTGAAATTAAACCATTTTACAGTTCTTCTAAAGTTTCTCAGCTGTATTTTGTCCTTGTAGCTGAGACTCTCTCAACAATTTCTGTAGTTTACTATTAATAGGTCTCTTAGCATGTAATTTTTAAACGGCCAGCGATTTCTTAAGTCTGTGGTTAAGCGTGATAGAAGCTGAATTTAATTGTTATAATGCAAAGAAACTTACAAAAATTATTTTTTGAGCAGTCTGGTTATCACATAAAAGAGAAAGAGAAGGTCTATTTGGCTGGTACAATCAGGAGGAATGTACAGCTCTCACGCCTGCCTTCGGTAATTGATGAAGTGGGTCAGTGACATTTTACAGGGATGCGATTGAATTGGACCCTTGAGGATAAATAGCACATAAACTTTTTCTGCCAGCTGTTTGGTAAGTTAATATTGGCAATTCCAATTTAACACTTATGAATGAAAGTATTGCAGGCTAAGTGAAATTAAGAACAGCCACTGCTATTGTTTTGGCCAGCGCTCTTCCCTGCAAGCACTATTTAATCCAATGAAAACCAGAGACCTCATCTGTCAAAGAAATACATGTGACTGGGCAGGTTCTGGGGAGAGGGGAGTCTTCTGGAAGAACTTAGAATTGCTGTATAACTAGAAATGAATATTTTTACCAGAAGCGTCTGTCACTGGCCCATTTGGGAAATATTCTTGTTGATTTCTTGGTGAGGTGGTATATTGAATCGTTGTAAGTTTTAAAGTGCATGTCAGTGTTAACAAATTCTATTAATAATTTACAGTAAAAAGAAATATTTTATTAATACCATCTGAAATCAATGCACAAAATTAAGATGAAGCATTCCCAATTGCATAACTAAGCTATGGGACATGGTTGGAGAAAAAAGGTATTCAATTTTTAGAATACATTGTTCATTTATTTTTAAACATTTCATTTAGGCATAAAGGAAATTCTTTCATGCTGTCATAATGAATATTTAATCTCTTCAGTGTCACATATAACTTTTATATAAACACACATAATTAGCTTTTAGCTTCAACTGAATGAATCTGGAGCTTACTAACAAATCTTCATGAGTGTGCACAGGTAAACTGGGCTTTGTTGGTGGTATTGGTGGTGCTGAACTAAACAGAGGCAGGGCTTAAGCTCAGTTGCTGGTCCAGTGGGTATCTGCAGTGTTTAGTGCTAGTGCACTGCTTGGTATAATTTTGTTCTGTTGCAGGCATCATTTTCCCAGAGTGCTTGAGCTCAGCCCATGGGTAGCCTGGGGCTGTTCCAGGGGGATGGATGAACAGTGCTACCCTGCTGTGGAGGGGATAAGGTTTTAGCCATATGGATGCAAGCCATTCCATGTCACTTGTTCTCAGGGTCAGAGAACTCATTCTATTTACTAGCAAGGGTGTGGACTCCTGAAGGGCCTTTTAGAGCTGCAGATTCATTTGCATGGATGGCTATACACCTGTGGCATGCCATGAACCAGAGGGAAGCTCTGTGGATCTCTGCTGATGGATGCCATGGTGCAGCTGTTGTCCCTAAAATTGGTTGAAGAAATGCTGTAAGGTTTAATGCAAAGCTTTGGGGACATAAGACCAATTGCTATAAAATAACTCAGGCAAAACTACTATTGAATTCAAGAAAACTTTTTCCACAATAAGGTTTGGGGATAAGCTCTGTTGCCATGGAAAATGTGAAGCCTAAAGTGTAGGGAATGTGGTGTCCTCACAAATAACTGAATATCCACCTACTTCTCCGGCAGCAAGCCACTGTGCTTGGTGTGAATACTGGGGGCCCATGTGGACCTCTCCTCTGGAAATAAAAGGGCTTGAGGGTAATGATGGATTTACCGGGGCAGGGAAGGGAGAACAGTCACAGCATATACCTTATAGGCAAGGCATATGCTCAGTGTCACACTCGGATCTGCTGTCACCGCTGTGGCTGCATCCAGCCCAAGGAGCTTGTGCCTTTCCTGCACATATGGTCAGAGCCGAGTCCCAGGAGCTCATAATCATGGGATGTATACTTTTTTAAAGGGATGAATAGTTTTTCTGGGAAGCAATTTAATCAGCCTGATGAAAACATTCCTGGCTGGAAAGCTTAAAATGATACGGAAACTGAAACTGTAAGACCACTTGTGAAAAATGTTTTGTTTCTGTGGCTGTTTGAAAACGTAATAAATGTGAAAGAATCTTATTATATTTTAAATTCGCTGTGTGGGAGCAGACCCAGCTACCTAAGCCTCCTACCTGTGAGCATCTGGTATCACCCTTTATGTGATAGACATATTAATTCAAGCTAGTTGGGAATTTAGGAAAATTACTGTGGGCTTTTTCAATTGAAAAAGGCTCATTCCACACTCACCCATGCTTTGCAGATGCTAATCCATTTCCAGAAAGCTTACAGCCTAGAGATTTTCTGAATTCAGCATAAAAGGAGTGGGTAAAGAAAGCCCTCTACCAGTGCTTGTTGGTGGTATTGGAAGTATAGAAGGATGCATTACTTTATGGGACTACAGCTTCTTTTTCCCTTTTGAAGAACTTGCCTGGCACTCTGGAATTTAATGAAAAATAACGTCCAAACCTTTGGGTTTTGTGTGTACACTTTTGTGTGAAAAAAATCCTGGGTTTACAGCCAATGGAAAAGAATCTTTGTAATCTTGCTTCAGGAATGGGAGTCCTACCTGATACCACTACTTCATCTGTCATCTATCTTGCATGCTTTGCAGGGGCAAGAAAGAAGGGATGAAGGCAGCTGTTCAGCAGTTCACTGACCTAAAAGAGCAAATACTCTATAAAAAAACCCTCTCAGATTTTCGCTTTTCCCCTTAAATCATTGAGTACTATGGAATCCAGCACTGTACTTTTTCTACACAATAGCCCTTGCCAGAACTGTATTGAAATTAATATTTACTTAATTTTAAAGGGCATTTGGATTTTAAGAGTGGGGCACCATAGGCATGTATTTAAAAACATTATGCACAGGAAGTTATGAAACCTAAATTTTCCTTGTCATAGTTGATTACTACTAGGCAAAGAAATACTTTTGGGAGTATCGGAAACATCCCTGTTGTACTTGCTGACAGAAGTGCTCTCAGTGCCTTTGGCAGCCCTCTCAGATGGTTTTCCCAGTAAGGCTGAAGGCAATATCCTCACCAAGCTCCACAATGCTTTTGAATGGAGTCAATACCTTGATTGCTGCTAGGTGTGTTATCCAGCATTAAATTCGGTAACCTATAGGGAAAGGCTTTCTATCTATGAAGTAGCCTATACAGAATTCCAGGTAAGACTGGAATTGTAGTCTGGCCAATAATAGCTACATTATGGTGAGAAAATGGATATCAGTTATTCTTTTATTTCCAGTAACCTTGAAGTGACAATTCTGGTGCTTGAAAATCTTACACTAAGCAAGGTGTAACTACTGTTTAAAACTGCTTAAGTTAGGAAATCCTACATCAAATATATTTACTCATATTTTTAGAAGTTTTGGGGTGCACAAGCAAAACAAGTTCAGGCAGGGCTGCCTGACAGCAGGAATATGGAATAGATGATTTCTTGGGGTCATTTTCACACTATGTTTTCTATGAATTTATGATTTCATAAAGTTATTCACGTGCCTATTTCCTCCAACTCTACCACCAGAATTAGATGGAATGAGACTATCAAGATAAGTAGATATAAGAATTGTGAGACTAAATACCTGTAAAACATCAGAGTCCCCAAGGAATGCAGCAGAGGGGAATATTTGAAAGATAATTCTAACTGACGGCAAGACGACAGCAAGTCATGCTTTAATAAATACGCAACAGCAAATTAATATGCTACAACTTCAAAATCATAACAAGAAGTTGGAGTCTGTGTGCTTGTGAAATACAGGAGTAATTGTTCCCTTTAGTATACGTGAACACACTGTGCTGCATTACCTGTCGTGTGTCCTTTGAATGATGAATGTGTTTGTGACCTCATGAGCATAATGATTTGTTTACTTGTGTCCTCTTTCACTTCTAATCCATATTAAAAAGTTTAACCTAGTAAACAGAACAAAATCCAATCAAACAAAGAGGTAATAAGTGTCTAGCAGCCTGAAGCTCGGCTGGCTAAATAGACTGCTTATCCCAACAAATTCTCAGTGGTGCAACTCTTTGTTAAAAGGTAATAACATGTGCAAAAAACCTCAAAACAACAAACTTCCTCCAGTGAGTCATTTGACCCATCCATTTATTTTTCCATACGCTTACTAACAGATTATATTCCAATAACACTGTTGCCATAAACTGTTAAGGTGATATAAAATTTAGCATTTAAAAAAAACCCCTTGAAATTGCTCTGATTTATCATAATAAATTATCATACTCAGAATCATAATCAGTTTTGAAAACTGTTTTGACATCTATACTGCAGTGATTTAACCTTGAAAGGAAATGCTTTTGGTTTTCAAGTGTTTGATGTACAGCTTCAGGAAGCCTGATGTACTGAAATTCACTCAAGGTAAGAGGAAATGCAATGCACTGGTTCCCAAATTGAGTGGAAAGAAAGTTTGATTTATTAGGACCTGATCCTGTGAATCATGTACCCACCTACAGCTTCATAGATTAGTTTTTTGCAACTCTAGGTTTGAGCTGAGAATTTAATGAAAGAGGATTTGATGAATTTTGTAATTCTTCTATCTGAAAATTGGGTTTTTATACATACTTTTGGGAATAAAAGGATTTATTTTTCTGTTATCTCTCTTGCTATTTTTCTTTGCAATGTTTACATTCTAAAAAGTAAAGACTGAAACAGGAAATGAAAAAGCTATGATAATGCTAATTTGTCAGAAAGCAAGGGACATAGAAATATTTTGTCTCTATTCTTGCCTTCAACATCTTCATCCAAACTGAATAAAAACCTGTGTATATGTTTTCTTTTCTTCACTATGATGGAATTATCGCTATATTTACCATAAATAAAATTTTAATGACTGTATTTGTATTTATATATTAGTGGTTTATTACATTATTTTACTTTTCATATTGAAGTGTGTCCAAAAATTATATAAATATTTTCATATTATTTTTGCATTTAAAATTTCTGTGTTGCTAATATAATAACACTCTAGTGATCTTCTAAATTCCCATTTGATTGGTAGTACAGTGATTGACATTTTTCTAACTAAAATAAAGAGAGAGAGTGTGTTACTTAAGTCTATATGAGAGATCAGGAAGCTTGTTGCAATACTACTTAAAAATATTTTTCAAGAAAAATGCAAATGTTGAAATATTCTGTTAAGGATATAAATAAAAGATTTAAAATTTTTGATTGGAAATTTTAAACACGTGATAATAATTTCTAAGAGCTAATTTCTAAGAGAAAATTTAAAGCTAAAATTTACGAGGAAACTACAGAACTGAGACTGAAAAGTAATGACAGAAAGGAGAAATGAGAATCAAACAGGGTCTAAGAGAACAGTATGTGAATTACTTCATGGTAAATTAATAATTGCTCCATTTGATTTGTTTACAGGATGGAGTGAGGAGGGTGAGAAATCATATCAGGTACATTTGCCTGCTGACTAAGACTGCAGGCTGCAGTGGACTGAGTGAAGATGTGTTATACGTGTTTTTCATGATCCAGTTTTCTGACAACCAGTTTATTCTACACCCACTATGACACCACTACTGATATACACAACCTCAGAGAATAACCTCACTATAATTTGGGATGTGCTGGCTGTGAGAAGGAATTCAACTCGATTGTATATACAGGATAAATGTGCAAACACGGGTAAGTATTAAAAGCCAGATTTGTTTATCCCTTATGGTGTCAGGTTATTCTTATGTCAGTCTTTACAGAAAGAGCTCAATACATGCAGTGTAAATCTATATTTTCCCTTTTTTTAAAATCTAATGAAAATATACATCTATGAAATATGACTCAACCATATATGAGGGCATAGAAAAACTAAGTGCTATTAAATATGTATACTACTGACTTAATTATAGGAGTTAAGGGGAAACTTGAGAAAACTAGGATTTTTTGGTATGTTTTTCTTCTCCTTAATCTAATCAGACAACACTAAAAGCCCAAGAGGTATATAAACTTCAGTAACTAGTTATATTAAACCTGTGTTTACTTAGATGATTTGTATGAGATAAATAAGTAATTACCCAAAGGACATTAAAAAATGGAATATATGAGGCTGCATGTGAGCAAGATAACACAAAGCAGAAAGCTTGACTGGTGCATATTTAATAAGAAGAATTCCCTGTGCTTTTATATCATCTACCATTCTATAGAAGTCCTTATGTCACCCTTATCACCATAGTAACTCAGCACTTCGCAGTCTTCTTCTATTCATCATATTGTTTTATCAGTTTAGTAAAGGATAAAGTGTTTTCCCGATTATCCACTATTTGGTACTCTGCCTTGTGGGCATCTTGCTGGGAAGTATTGTACATAATGTAATAATTCAGCAATCTTCCACAGAAAAAAAAGTGATCCCTGGTTTATACTACTGTATTATCAATTTGTCCTTGTATTTCATCACAATATTTAAAAATTAATTAATCATCAGAGCTTAGTATCTTTTGAACACTTGGTAAACGTTTCAGCAGCCTTCTGAGTTTGAAGAATCAATTATTATGGTCATAAACCCTGCATAGGTTGAAGACTGACTCTAAATTGTCAAAACCCAGCATTCAGAAGAGATAGGATTATTTAGGTTTGCTAGAGGGTGTTTTTTTCTATCTTCCTCTATTATAGTACCCTTTCTATTATAGTACCCCCCCAAAAGGACAGAAGCTGCCAAAAAAGCATGTTTTGTAGCCCCAGTTTACTCTACTACTAAAATATAACGGACTAGAAAGAATAACAAGGTATTTTCATTTACATCCATTTCTAACCTCTTGAGCTATAGTGTGTGAAATTCAATAAATATTTAGTTACTTATGTACCTAAATTAAAAGGAAACAAAATTTGCAGTTAACTAGTTCTATAAAAATAGGAATAGCAAAGACTATATATCAGTGACTAAAACCAGTTCTATAGACTGGACTCAAAAATTTAGGATATTTGCCTCTCATTTATTTTTTCTTTCCAAAATACTGCCTTCGTGACTTCTAAATATGCATTTAGCTTACTTTTATTTGTTCATACTAGAGCAGTGTGCTGAAAGGCTTTGTCAAAAAACTTGAGTTTATCTGCATGAATGCATACATATTACTACTTTGCAACAAAGCTGACATTTCTGGGGTTTGATCCTTCAAGTGCAGACTGTCTGTACATGTGTCCTAGCTTTTATCTAACATTGCAAAATACTCTTCTTATGTGTTATAATACTTCAGTTTGATCCAAAGTGCTTTTATTCTGAATGCAAGTTTCCAAAGTCCACATTTCGATGTGTTCTTGTTCTTAATATAACTTACTTTTTTTCTATACAGTTTCCCTTAAGGTTACTAACAAAGCCTCAGAAGGACAATTTTTTTTTTCAACTATAAAGTACTATTGGCACATCAACAGATATCTGATTCCACTAAACTGTGCCATAAGAAATTTAATTGAAGTAAATATACTAGCTTCAATCCATGAAGATAAGTGTCATGACTTGTGCAGTTTCACTGCATTAATCTCAGACTTGATCTGTGCTTTCTCAAAGGGGTAAGGCAAGGTACAAATAAAAGAGTACAAAATTCATCCCATGGTTGGCCAGCCAAGAACTGCAGTAACCAGCTCACGGGATGTGTGAGTCTCTGTGCTGATCAGCAGGTTGGGTGGGGCCAGATCCACTGATTAATGCAGCCTGACAGAGCTTCAGGATCTGATTTGCAGATTGTAAAACACGAGATGAGGAGTAACTGGAGCAAATTAATTTGCTCAAATTGTGCTTAAAGACTTGCTGTGATATTTCCTGCAAATAAAGGGTTAAACACTCCCGGTCTAGATAGATGAACCTAACATTTACAGAAGCCTATTTATCCTGCACTGCAGGCTTAATGATTCTTTCTTCTGCCTTGCCTCAGAAGGCATTTAGGTGCTTTCTTCACTGTAGGGACTTTTCCAAGCAAAGCTTTTCCACCAAGATTACAGATTTCCTTTTCCAGCCTCCACTGATTGCTCTTTCCTTACTCACCTGACAGCTGAGCATGATTAAGCACCAATGAAGAAAGGAAGGGTCCCAAAACAAGATTCTTGTTTTGTGAACTTGTGAACAGTTGATATTTAGTTTTTACCTACAGAGAAAGCTGGTTTAGCTAAAGGAACAAAGAGACAGAAATAAACCCAAGTTATATAAATGTAATCTTCCTTTAAAACATCCAGTGCTCTTTATGTATTAGTTAGTCAGTCCTGTCTTCACCCTGTTTTGAGCTTAGCTCCGCAAGCTTCTTCTTGCTGTAGATATTCTGATTCTATTTAAGCACAATGGCAATATTTGAGGTGGACTCAAGTGTTACAGGGCCAACAGTGATGAAAGTACACTGGTTCCAGTTCTCCTGAGCCACAGCTCTTAACAAACCTCTCTAGAGCTTCTGCCTCAGTGAGGGTGCCACTAATGAATGCAGTGTAGCTCTTCTGTTCCTAGCAGCACACGAGAAGAGGACCCTTTCAGACTGTGACTGAACAATAAACAAACTAGAAAGTTAAAGCTCTATAGTATTAAAAGAAAACTTTCCCAAGCAGTATCCAGAAGAACTTCCATTTTAGGGTATGTTAATGTGAATTGCAATTATTCATAATTTTGTACAGAATGCAGTTTTTAAAAACCCCAAGTCTGAGCTGCTCATATCAGGAAGTGAGTCAGTTTTGGTCTGCTTTGATTACTTGGCGAGCTCATATCCCCTTGCTGTTATGTACATTTTAGTCTGCATGTCCATCACTGGAACTTGAATATGATTATGTTTGGCCCAGTAGGTTCATGTCTTTTAGAACTATAACATTACTTCACTTGAGCAGTTATTAGGGCTGCAGAGATGTAACTACAATTGCTAAATGGGATAATGCAAAATGAATGAAGTGAGAGAACCCCTGGAGGCTTCTTGATGTTTACTCTTTCAAGTAATGCACTCAGCTAAGTCCGTCAGCTCATCACAACAGAGAATTATTTAGGGAACCGTGTGAACAGTATTGCTTCACAAGTCTTACAGCCACCCAGAATATAAAGTGTGTATTATACAATGCAACTCATAAATAGACATTTCCCTGTTTTTTGCAAACCACTCGCACTACAATGGTTTGTCTCATCACAGCAGAGCAAACACAAAAGCAAAGACGTAAAGTAGTGGCACTCTGTTGTGCTTTATACGCTACTTGCAAACTATTTACTGGTATAAAGAAAGATAAATTACTAGGCTTATTATCACTTACACTCTTCTGAGGATAGACTGAGACTGTGACATTTCATTCTTACACAGTACCTTTTAATAGGTCAGCCACAGTAATGCCATTGCTTAATGTCGCTACATGTTTTAACTCTGAATATATTTATGCAAAAATAATTAGCTTCACAGCATTATAGGTGTATGAGACATGTTACAACTTAAGGATGTGCAAACCTCATGAAACCATTAAGATCACTTGCAGGAAGAATTGGCACCATTTTTTTGTGGAATTTTTACACATGCTTAAAAGACACCCATACAGTACTATCTGTTGCTAACAGAATAGAAATATATTTTTGAAGTGAACAGAATAGAAATATGTATTTGAAGTGAAATATAATATATATGATTTGATAGCAATACAGCAATCTTTTTTTTCTATTATAAAGGCTAATAGTACCTCCAAAGTAAAGGAAGATCAAGGCACATTTTCTAGAACTCTTCTAGCCACTCCAAGGCCAGGTGGAACAAGAAGTAGCCATCAACTCCTCCCCTGAACAGGGAACAACTTCTGATGTTCAGTAAGAGGAGGAGGCAAAAGGAAGTCATAGACCGGTCTGTGACCTTCCAGGGTGTAGGATGGCAGAAGGGCTATGCATGTGGCATGGCATCGCAAATCAAGCCAACAACGTTTACCAGGGTACGCAGTGGCAGCTGCGCCCTGATCTCTGGACTATCAGGAAGCAGAACTTCTTTTGCTCACAGAATCCCAGAATCCCCAAATGAGCCAGGTTGGAAGGAACCACAGTGGGTCATCTGTTCCGACCTCCCTGCTCAAGCAGGTTACAGACAAGCATTCCTAAGGATTGTCTGCTTCCAGTCACAGCTATCAACACTGAAATTTTAAATGTAGAATTTAGGCAACAAATGTGTCTCTATCAGCGGCCTTCACACCATCTCAAATTTTATATGGTAAAGCCTACGCATTGTGAATAGGAAGTGGGAAGAAAAGGTGAATTGTGTAACTGTGGTTTAAGGAGATGGAGGACATAAAATCCTCTTTTTTAAAATTGGAATAAAACATTGGAACAGGCTTCTTAGAAAGGTTATATAGTCTCCATCCTTGGAGATTTTCAATATCTACTTGGACAATGTCTTGAGCAACTCCAATTTAATATTGGCGTTGCTATAAGGAGATGAGCCTGGATGATCTTATGAGATCCTGTCTCATATAATGATTCAGTGGTCCTACGATTTTTGTGGTCAGACAGGCTGCCTGTAAGCCTAACTTTTACCTTTGGCACCAATTACAGATGAAAATAATTCAATCTTGTCAGTGTGTTTTTTACTGGATCAGACAATGGAAGAATGAGAGACTGAGGTTACAGCTTTTTTTCTGGAGGATGTCAGTACAGGCAGAGTTGCTGTCTGCTGAAGTCCTGCAATGAAAGTTTTACCTTTGAAAATAAATTCACAGGTTCCAGAATTATTTCAGGTTCACAGGAATGAACCTGATGTAGAGTCTTAGAGCACAGTGTCAGGAATGTTACTGCTTTCATTTTCTCCTGAACCATGGCATGGAAGAGGCAAAATATGCCATAATTAGCTTCTATCTCTTCTCTGAAAACTCCAACATGCTCATTTTGAAACAACTAGAATCAGAGACTTTGATGTCAGTGTCACAATGGCAAAATGTAGATTACTATTTCCTTACTTTAGTTTGACTGTCATTACTGTAATTCTTTCCTTTCACTTATATCTTATTCCACTGATGTGTCTGAGAACAAACTGTTAACGTACTTACATGCTCTGGGTGACAAAGCTCCATTGTGAGGCAGTCAGTTTGGTAGTCTATGTTTAGCATTGCTGTGGTTATTTATTATTTATTCCCATCTCATCATCCTATTACAGGCAATAAATATATAAAGTTGCAGAGCCTGATGTGTTCCTTGACGGTCCCCAAAGTCAATACAGTCAAATACATATCCAGGTGAATGATGAAATATTAAAATAAATATGCAACAAGCATCCATAGGAAATGCTACTTCAGTCTTCAGTCCTGTGTTGAGACAGAGAAGGCATTCCCTGATGAAAAAAACTTCTTAGCATCAGGCTTTGTTGCTGTTGACTTGTTTTGGGAGAATAAGGATGTTTAACTCAAATGTGCAGAGGAAACCATAATCTAAGCATTTCTTTTTTCCTACCTGTAAAGCAAAACCAGAAAACTCTAATTACAAGCCAGGTAGAGAAGGTGTAGTTAACATACTTCTTTCACATATGACATTACTCCTCACTCACCTTTTTTTCCCTTCTGCTGATGAAAAGAGCTCATTTTCATTTCTTCTCTCTTTGCATACTTTACTTTTCCAGGTCTATTATACATTTCCTAACTCTTGTTTGTCTAAGTGAATTATAAGAACTTTCTTAAATAAGCTTATTTTTTTTGTGTCTTGATATTTAATATATTAGTCTCACAATGGCTCTGTGAAGTGGAAAATTACTATAATTCACAAGTAGGAAACTTGGTCACCAATCCTACAAAACAATAGAGCTGCCTGGGGTAGGAGTTGGATATATAAATCAGTGAGGGGATTTTAACATCTCCCACAGAAGACCTCAGTCATAAAATAATGGTTTGTTCTATGGGGATCTGATTGAAGAAAGAAGATACAATCCAAACCTCCTCTGGAAGCTGTGCAGCTATTTAGAAAATAATGTCACTGGATCATGGAAAGCACAACTAAGTCATCTATGCTTAAGAATAGAATGCTTAAAGAGTTCAGGTCTCTCAGCTCAGTGCAGATTCCTCTTATGAGATGGGAGAGCTCCATTACATGTCGCGTTTTTAATACATGTGACACTGGTTTCTCTACCTTTGCAGATTCCTGTGGCTCCTTTTAGCTTCCTCTGGCTCCTGTTCCCTGTCAATAATGTGATGGTACTATCTTATCCTTTGTCACTCTTCTAGCTCAATGCCTGGAGCCCCAAGCAACTCTGTTAGAATACAAATAAATGATAATAGAATTTACAGACTGTATCTTTTCTTGTCCTCAAGGCATTGTCCCCCAACCCTTCAGTCTCTTACTATGTGAATTCAAGGAAAAATCTTTTCCTCTGACAAAAAAACCCCACCCAGCCAACCAACCCAAAAACCCCCACAAACAAAAACCCCAAAACCAAACCCAAGCTATGGAATGAGTGAAATTGGTATATTCATAATGAAGTCTTTATTTAACTTTGCCATAAACCCAAAATTTGGATGACCTAGAATATCAGAAGCTTTTTTAAAAGATTCCATGCTGTTGTTTAAAAATTTAGAAGGTTCCTTCTGTAAGTACACTATGCCACCACAGTGCAGAGAACATGAATGACAATCCACTGCTTTTCAGATTGCATAACAGTCGTTTTCATCTTCTGATAAAAACCACACAGAAATGCAAGGAGAGAGTCAAAACTGTAATATATGATACCAAGTCAAATGTTTCTCGTATTTACAACGCAGTCAAATCTAAGCAAGAAAAACTATCAAAACATCTCTGGCACCACCTACAGAAGTAATTCAGTATTAGCTTCTAAGATTTTCTGTTGAAGGAGAAAATATTTAAATAAAGACAGAAAATTGAAGAGGAGGCCCCCCTCCCCACAATAAATAAATAAATAAACAAACAAAGAATTTCAGGAACTAGAATTATATGGATGCTCAGCCCCCTACTGATGAAGTCCTGCTTATTAGTAGCTGCTGTGCTTTCCATGCAGCATATTCAAACTCCTAAGTGTACTTACATGCTTGTAAATGTTCTCCAGGAAATGCATAAGTGACAAGATACAATCTGTAATGTGGAGAAATCAGTCTTTACTATGAAGAATTTACTTTCTAGTATTGGAAGACTACATCTATAGATTAATCACATTTTCACAGCTGGATTTTTGAATAGAGCCTCATTAGACCGGTATAAATATACACCATATTGTTGTGCATGTTTTCGGTTTTTTCATCAGCATCAAGATCACTTTGGTACAGAAGAATGCTGTTTCATTATATCCACTCCAGCTGTGCTCTTCTTCCAAAGCCCTAGCACTTGCCAAATATAAAACTTAGCACTTGCTCAGAGAAGTAAGTTGGTAAACTTTGATTGAATGAAAGATAATATGAGAACAGAGTAGGTAAGGGAAAGCATAAAATGAACTTTAGAATAAAGAGAAAATTTTGGTCACAAATAATTTTTGTCTCTTTGTTACTCACTATGGGCTCTGTGCTTATTACCATGAACAAAATAGACACACCGAGTCCCCATAACAATGAAAAGGAAAAAAAAATATTTTGAGCAAAGTGACAGACTACAGCAGAAAATCCCATATAACATCATTATGGTTGCGTAAAAAGGCACAGAAAGAGCAGGTTGTACAGCTGATACTGTGCTCAGAGCTCTATGAGGAAAGTGTTTCACAGTAACAGTGATCTGAAAAGCTCAATACGATCTTGTGCTTTAAGTATGAGAATAAATCTTAGTGAAAATAAAAAAATTAGCTCAGTGATGTTAAAGGCAAAACGTGTCTTTAATTTCATCAGGGTCAGATTTGTTTGTGGATTCCTTAGAGGTAAAACAGGTATTTTTATGTCTTTGAGACACAGGGCCATGGCACAGCAGTGAAAGCAGGAGTCAGTGTAGACCCCTAGGGGTTTGCAGTCCCAGGGGACTCAGCTGCTGGGCTGGATGCCCTGGAGGAGGCCAGGGCACTGCTGGCAGATGAGCACCTGCCTGGCGTGCCTGGTTTACCCTCTGAACTGTTTATGCTTAGCTGTACCAAGTGTGCAGCATCTCTCTATCAGGTTGGGCACCTCACTGGGCACTTTTAGAAAAGAAGCAAGGTTTGAATAGACTTGCGGAGTATCTTAGCTGAAATTTCTGGTTTTCAAGGTGTTTTATATTTTGCCAGCTAGCACTTTTACCCCTGAAGTTATTGTGTAGTCTCCAGGTAGGTGTAAGATTCAAAAGAATTGCTGTATATATTCGTATTTATGTTCTTTACCATTTTTATGGGTATATAAAATGTCTATAAGCATTCTTTATTGATACTCTTTATTGAAAGTAGCTCCCTGATGAAATAATTTCAGTTGATTTCACACTGATGTAACTCAGAGGGAAATTAGACTTGAGATTGGTTTTACATCCTCGCATTTCCTCACAGATTTTTCTTCTTTGCCTAAAACAAATTATATATAACCATTACCTTTTGAATTGAAGGAGTAATTATTAAACTGGAGATTGTTATGATCCCATTAAAATAAGCCTATTCTTGTAATAAAAGCAATGATTCACTGTTCACAAGTGAGTTTAGACCACTGATGGTAAATGCTAATCCTTCTGCCAAACCAGAGCTGGAATGATTTTCTTCGTGAGCTGCAATATAAAATTCCAGTAAACAAACAATTTAAGTAGTGTAGGAGTCTCACAAATATCACTAACTAGTGAGGACAAGTCCCATATTGTCACAGAGGGCATTGGAGAGTCTGTAATCCCATCCAGAGCGTGGAGAAGGAGAGCTTTAGCCGATGGACTGCAGAGTGTTATCCAGGAAGCATCCAGCTTCATGTCATGGAAACAAGGGTGGAAAAGGAAGGGCATGACAGCCTCATTTGTCAGTGGGTTCTTCCAGGTGCAGCATGTTATATTTTTAACAAGAGCAACATGCTTTTGTTTGTGAGTGAACAGTTGATTAACACTGACATTATCTCCTTCTGCCCAAAAAAACCCAAAAACAAAAACAAAAAACCCAAACAAATCTGTTGAATGACTGTAACAGAATAAAAATTATGGAAAAGCCAATCTCTCATCTATTTTCAGTTCATTTGCTATGTACATTTGATAACATCACTTTCACTTCCTTCTATAAATTAGTATGTTTTCTGTCTTCTTGAGGAAGAAAAGTTTATGTCAATCAGGCTCTAGTTATCTACTCTATTTTATGATGTCCATAGCAACTTATTCTGTTACTTATTCTGGATTTCTCTAGTGTATGTAAGGTCAAAACAAAAAGTTGCTGGTGCAATTGCAACTTCTTTCATAACAAGAAAGTTTTTGTAGAGAATAAGTCAGTTTTGCATGCTCTAGGTGGGTTTCATTCAATTAATTTGACATATCAATTAATATGGGCCACATAGCAGGTTTTGTTATTGCAATAATTTAATAAGGATTTCCCTTGATTGAGAAGATGATTTTAAATTGATCACTTAGCAGTTAAGAGGTCTGCCAGTTACAACTCAGCTTCCTGCCATCCATGGATTAGATGTTTTTAGAGATGCTACAGAAAACGATTTTCACATAACTCTTTTCCTCTGAATTCATGGATTTGCTGTAAATGTCACTAGTGAGAGGGAAGTGATCTTATGCACTTGACTGAGTAGCTTTTTGGCAGACTTCTTGGCAACCCTGCATACTCTCAGTGACAGAGTGTTGATTTTTAGTCTTCCTATGAGATTGAGTAGGGATGGAGAGAATTATTTTCTTTTTCCCTTCTCTTTTGTTTGGAAGCGAGTGTTTCCTACACTGCCCTTGTCATATTGGCAATGAATATTACGCCATTGTTTTAGGAAGCAGATGCATTTCAGAAACTTTTAACTGATTTTGTAATGAGGTTGCATTATGTTTTCTACTTTTTTTTTCTTTTTCCCTTTGGAGCCTTTTTAGTATAGCATGGTCCTCTGACAAAACATTACAATTATATCACAAATTCAATCAATGGGCTTGAAGAGTAAGCAATGAGAAATTTGTATGATGCCACAATCTGTGACTATGGTGACTCATGCCCCAACAAAGAAGATGAATGATTTTAGTGATAATATCCAAGAGGAGTATTCCACTAAACTCATGGCACTGACTCATTGCTTGATTAGACATGGCACACAACAGCTCCAGAGAGCAGAGAGGGAGCCTTCAAGGCTTTTCTTATCACAGACCTTCAGAAAACTCTAGAAGGTAGCTGATGTGTTCTTATAGTTCCCACTGTCATCTATACCTCATTTTTTCACTGCATTGGTATTTTATAGATCTTCCAAAATACCCTTACAATAGGTAGATGTATCAATACCACTCTTAGACATACAAGTTTAAACTAGTTTTTAGCTAGTTGTGGTCATCATTAGAAAGAGTTACGGGTTTCAGAAGTTACTTGTGGTTTACACACCTCTCTTAAACTTAAATCCACACATATGCATGTATGTAATCCAATACAAATATATTACAACGTATTTCTGATTTTAAAAAAACCTGGAAGTATCACAAATATGGGTCTTCAAGCTGCAAATGAATAGCTTTTCAAACTGTGAGCTTTAAAGGGATATTTTCATCCTTTATCCTGAAGTTTGAAAAATTATACTGCTTTGTGTAGAGTAGATGGTACCTGTTAACTTACACTATCTCACATAGCATATTGCTAATAAAAACAGAATAATCAAAGTACTCACAGCCTCTTAGAAGTGAAATGGCATCTCAACCTAAATTAGCAGAAAACAGCTGGAAAGAGATTTTATTTCATAAATTAAAATACTGAAATGTCCTTTATAACAATGAAGAGATACTACAGGGCCTAATAAATCATGTGGTAAAATTTGCCATAATAACACCACTTTCTAAGAAGGTAAGATTTTAGGCAATATTTTTTTTGCTAAGCATAACCTAAAGTTTATTGTAATTAAAGCCTTTTCTGACTCCAAGGGGGAAAACAGCTCACTCATTTCCTCTCTTCTGCAGCTTTTCATAGATCAGAAGTGTTCCATGTTGTGGCTCAGACTCCTCTTTCTTCCACTCAGCAAAGCCTCCATATCCTTCATGAAGAGCAGAGCTTCAAACTTGCACAGCACTTCAAATGACTTCCGAAGAGGAAGGAAGATTATATGCTGTGTACACTGTGATTCTCCTCATGTGCTCCAGGCTGTCCATCTGTAGCTCTGGAACATGATACCATCGTGTTAACATCCACCGTATTGGCCATTATAATCACAAAATATTACATTTCCAAAACTGACAGCTTTTCAGTTCCCCATTCCCTACTACTGAAGTAGATTGTCTGAGTCAATCTTTCATTTACTTTGTTATATATCATAGTGTTTTAAAACTATTTTTTCCAGTTTGTCAAGATCATTTTGAATTCTATTAGTCTTTCAGTACATGTGCAGTCCTTCCCTTATTGAACATCATTGTCTGCAATTTTCTAGTCTCTTATTTGTGATTGTTCCAATTCTTTGATTATTAATAGTTCTTACAAGTCTAAAATGAATATGACAAAATAATCCTGCTTCTGCTGATCCCTAAGCAGCTCATTAAGCCTGAACTACAAAGCTGAAGCATTTACAAAAAACCCCACAAAGTATTTACATATCATTAATCAACACAAAATACACTCCTGGACACAGAAGACAACATAATTTTCCTTTGGATAATATATAAATAGCATCAAAATAGTCTAAATGATTGCATGAATAACTGATTTTTAATTTTGGCTAAATGTTTTTATTATAGCAAAAACATAAACAAACCTTTTTTTTGCAGTCAAATAAAATGCTTGATAGACTTATCCAGAATATTAATTTGGGCATTTGTTTTGTTTATTATTCTTAGGTTTTCCTATTATTAAAAAATGAACAGTGAGAAAATATATAATTGAAATACTTGTTTTAATTAATAATTTTTTTCCTATTTTTTTCTCATTTTCATTACTTTCTGAAACCAGTGACAGTTACTACATTACTTTTAAAAAGAAACCTTACAATGAGAGGGTTAAACACTGAAATAAGATCACTAAGAAGGTTGTGAAATCTTCAACCTTAGAGACTTTCAAAACTCAACTAGACAAAGTCCAGCACAGATGGATCTAATTTTCACCTAACCCTGCTTTGAGTAGCAGGTTGAACTATACCACACACAGAGTTCCTTTCCAGTCTATATTTTCCTGTAATTCTATGTAAATTTAAGGAAGGATGTGCATATTAGGATGGAAAAAAGCAATAATTTGCCTACTTGATAAATGTCAGTACCCATTGTTCCAATATTCACAAGCTGGTATTTTTATGCCTGGTGTTAAGCAGGCTTTTTTTGTGTGCTGTTAAGCATACAAATAGATATGTTTATTAGCTGAAGGCAGGATGGGCACAGTTTTTGAACATCTCACGTAATTGCAGGGACAGGGGCTGCTGGGACAGGGGCCGGTGTCCCGTGGGTCAGACATGGAGTCCCGGACTGTGGGCAGGGAGGGGGAAGCCATGGGGGTGGCAGCAGGGACTGTCAGGGCTGGCTGTGCCCTTCCCCCAGAGCCAGCACACCCTGGTCTCATGTAGCATAAAAATGACACCCATCAGTACAGATCACAAAGCTTCAGCACCGTGGTGTGAAGGCACCACACAGCCGGGCTGTGAGAGCCCTGCTGTTGTTAGACTACGGCCAGTGAAACCCACCCCCAGTGAGCACACCCCAGCAGATGGAGGGGATGGAGCCCAGGGGGATGGAGCCAGCAGCTGTATCTGCAGCAGCCAGCAATGCCAGCCCTGAGCCGTGTGCACCTACCTCAGCCTCTGCTGCTGGGTCTGGGACCAAGGTTGTCCTCCTGGCCCTGTCCGTGCACACAGCAAGGAGGAACCTGCTGTTAAGCCTTGCACTGGAGACAGTGCATGCCAATAAACCTGTACACCCAGTCTGGTTCCTAGAAGGGAAGGCAGAGCGACACGCAGCTGTATCACCTGAGGTCAGGGGTGACAGGTGCCACTTGGTGGGTGTCAGAGGTGTGCTGAGTGCAACAACACTCTCGTGCTCGCAATGGAATTTGGCACTCTTGTCATAGCATTTCTTCTGCCAAAGTGTCCTGGCATGCCAATGTTTTTTAATGGCTTCAGGAACTGCCATCCTCAGCTCACACACTTTGACAGATGTTGCCACTAAGGCTTTATTCTTCACCAAGAATTTATTCCTCAACTGCTCATCCTACTAAGTCTCGGTGTACCAGGGTGTGAAAATCTACACCAATGAAAGGCACAATTCTGTTCAATTCACCTTTTTTTACTTATTATCCAAAGCTCTTTCCCTTTTTTAATGACTTCACTGCTCACCTGGATGTGTCCGGCAGGGGATTGACACCGCATTCTTGGAACTCCATACTGAATTATACATGGATTGCCTCACCCAAATCAGTGTCCCTGGTGTTTGCTAGAAGCAGTTGAAAATTTTTTGGTAAAGCCTTCCTAATAAAAAATATTTTAAATGTTTTATCTTCCACCTTCCTTCTGCAACTAACCATCCCGTCTGACAGATGAGCAACAACCTATGGGAAAACATCTTAGAAAATTCACTTTTAACAAACACTCTGTGAAGGAGTGTGTGTGGAAAAAACCTGCTTCCAACCTCAAAAATCTCTTTGAAATGTACTTCATAATGTGTCTGAGCTTGAATTCACTGAGTCGAACAGCTTTACTTTCGCTCAGGGACAGTGTTATGGTTAACTAATGATCAGCCAGATCTTCTGAAGTAAAAAAACATTACTATTAAAATTTATGAAGAAAAAAATGAGATCAAGACATAAACTATAAGCTATAGTTTACAGCTATATAGACACTCAATAATTTCAGTCCACCAGCTTTTCACATCTTTTTTGCAAAGGAAGTGTGTCAGCGTCTCCTGATAGGGACTGTCTCTCAGCACACACTGTGGCCTGTCTGCTTTTCTAGGCTTGTTAACCAGAAGTGAATCAGGTGTGTTATCCCCTGGACCTCAGTCGAGGTGATACTTCCACAGATTTAGCACCTGCAAGAATGATTTGATTACCCTCTAGTGACTCCAGTTCCTAGAGGAAATGATTTTGTTAGGCACAGATTGTAACAGTAATAATGGTTCATTCACTTACTGCACTGGTCATGTCTGAATACACTTTTCTTTAAAATGCTCGTTCCTCCAAAACAACACCTCTCTCAGGACAGTCCAAGGTGAAAGGAGCCTGTGTGTGTAAGTTGCATGTATTCTTACATGCTCTAATTCTCTACATGAAGAGACAGATTGCCTGTATTAGGTCCTGTTTGCCCTGTGGCATTGCTGATAATGCTGTGAATTAAATTAGCTCAAATTAGCCTAGTTTGCCTGTACAGTTCACATTCTTCCCACTCGGCATGTTTTGCTTTCACTTAGACAATCTGCATAATTACAAACCTTCAGCTGATTCCTACTATATTGTAAGAACTGTTGAAATCTCATTGCACATTTTGGAGCTCTAGTAAATGCAGTAAGCAGAAGCCCGGATGTTCATATCAGCAAGATATGACATGGCAATTCACCCTCAAAAAATAAAATAGAACTGATCACAAAAAGACATGGATAAATTAAGTAAAAAACAGAACCAACAGAGACAGAACAACAAGATTTTTACCCTCCACTCTCTTCAGTGAGATTAGCAGGGAATTTTTGCTTCCTTAGAGGATCATTATGAATTTCAGATTCTGGCATCTTTGTATTCCTCCCAGTAAGAGTGCTCTGTAGAAGAAATAACAGTGTGCTCAGTGCAATAGTAGTGGAGTATAAGAGGTCAGGGGTATAAGATTTCTAAAGGAGCAGACCGTGGAAAGTTTGACCGTGAAACAGTGAGAAAATCAGAACCTTTTATTCCATTCTATCAGGAGCTAATAGGTGAGATTACACAGATAAGAAATATTATGAAAGGAATTGGCCTCTGTAAATGAAAACACTAACATATTATAATTAGAAAGAGGCATTACCAATAAATTGCAAAAAACGAGACTTCATTAGAAGAAAATAGAAGTGAAAACCTCACTTTTGTTTTCCAACATTCATATTTTAAATGCTTACCTAATCTTTCACCTCTGCTGGTAATAAGACATAGAATAGCTTATATATAATAGAAGCTATAATTCACGGAGTCCCAGAAGAATCATGGCTTTTTTATTAAAAAAAACCCCAAAACAACAACAATAGAACGAGAGAGTAGAAATACAAAACTTGTGATTGATTTTTTTTATTCCATCAAAGTTGTTCCCAGATAGTTGCACTAGCTGAAGTGTGTTTTCAGTTGTTAGGTGATTAATTTTAAAATTTCCTAGAAGATTTTGAGATCTTGCAGCCAAAAGGTTGCATGACAAGGAAACAATATTTTATAAAGGCTTTCATGGTGTTAGATGGAAAACAGTGTTTCGACTGTCTAACAATGGTAACCTGGGAGTGTCTTGTACAAGGAGCCTGGTTTTATTTTACAGTTAAAGCTGGTTTTGGCAGAAAGGCAAAATTGTAAATGCTGAATATAAATGAGGTATTTATGACACCATTGTAATGAAGATTTCTCCATGCAATGAAATTTAGTATAGCAAAGGGGTTCTCCAATACCTGTGCAAATAAAATTAAATTAAATGAAAAACCATTAAACATTGTTAACCCTTTCAATTCTTACAGAATAAACAGTTAGAAGTCAAGATCTAAATTGCATATTTTAATTGTTTATTAAACTTTAACAGTTAACTTTTAAACTTAACAGTAAATATGAAAATGTCAAAGGTAAGAGATATATATTTAATTAATCATGGATGTTTAAATTTACAGTTGTAAGTAACCTACCACCAATGACTAACCAGAAAAATAATTCAGATGAAGCTTTTTTGCAGCCACATCTAACATTCTTGTAATGTATTTTTTTAGTGACTTAGAATTCATTTAACTACACAGTGTGGTGTGCTTTCTTGCTCCAAGCTAGATTTAATGTTAATTCATACTCTCAGGAAAAGAGTAAGTGACCCTTTGCTTCCCATGCTAATGGTCACCTGCAGGTGGGGAGCAACAGCAATCTGCTGACTGAGAAAAGCATCTTCTCACGCCTCTCTCTCCCCCTCAGAGACATCCCTAAACTTTGTATGTGTTGTCTTTATGTATAGAATGTAGCAACCTTTACTAATCTTTCTGAGATGTTTTCAAGGTCAGTGAAAGGAATGTCATGTACAAGAGCAGAGCTTTAGGATTTAATAAAATTTGTGGCAAATAAAGCACAATCAATTGTTCAGAAATATTGTTCAGGCAGCCCAGCAGTCATTTTCACATCTCCCTTACGCGAGGATGAAAAGCAAACTGGCTGTGGTGAGATACAGCACCCTTTTCTACTTGGAGTCGTCCAGCACTTGCTGCCCACCAGGAATTCATACACTGTGGGTGTGCAACTTCTCTTCCCAGCTAGCAGGAAGAGCAAGAGCAGTGTCTGATAGGACCTGAAGGCAACTCCTTCTATGCTGCACCCACTCAGAGGACATCCTGCAGCAAGTCTTTCACACCCTGCCTTCCATGGTGCTGTATTTAATAGTGTGGCTGTGACCTTCTCTGTCATCACATTTCAAACATTTGTGTTTCTAACAAGAAAATGTGAAACTTTAGTTAATGACCTGTCTATAATTTTGTTATCTGATTCCTTTCAATTTTCAAAAAACAAACGAAACTGGTTATTGCTGGAGGTTGTTGTTAAGATGAAGGCTACCTGAATTTTATTGTCAGAATTTTGGGGATGGAATGAGACTGGGACACACACAGACACACAGACACACAGACACACAGACACACAGACACACACACACACAAGAGAAATGCATATATAATCAGAGAACAAACGGAGGAAATCTTATGCTTTACTGAGGTTGGTGCTCCCTTCACTGCTTAAGCAATGCCCCTCCTGAGGATCACAGCTGAAGTCTCTCTCAGATTTTGCCCTCATACTGCAAGAGAATTTTAGGCATAACTCTGACCTAAAAGTTGTGAGCTGAACTGCTCTACTTTTTATAGTTAAAGGAAATGAGAACTTTTAAGGTGATGCTAGTAGAAGTTCTCACATTGAAAAAGAAAGATTCTCATCTTGATTTTACAATTTTCGATGTATACTACACAACTTTGCTTTCAAGTTTTTGGAAATAACATCAAAGTTTGTGCAATTCTAAGGGTCAAAATATTGCACAAATTCCCAATCCAACTTTCCTTTTTTTTTTTTTTCCCAGAAAAATAATCTGGCTAATTTCAGACATAATTTTGGTTGGGAAAAGCAGCTCAGAATTTGTAACAACTGTAATATACCTATTCACACCAAAATTACAAACCTTAAAAATTCATCCATTTTTCAAAATACCTCTACTGCCAATGTCTTTGCCAGATCTTCGGGCAAAATTTCACAGTAGGACTGACACAAGTGAAACAATAACATAGCAATACATACAACATTGATGGACATTCAGAAACACCTGTGCATTGAGACTTAATTTATATTCTCATAGCAAAAAATTCAGGTATCAAGAATATTGAAACTGACCAACAGTGGAGCATTTAATAGCACAGAATAAATAATGTGCTGGAAAATGACGATATCCCGTGTATTTTAAGGCTCCAGCTTTCTCATGTGTTAAAGTAATCAATCCCATATGTACTACAAAAGTCAATTACTATATATGAAGCTTAATGTAAATTTTCCCTCTTGCAATTAGAAAACAGTATTATGTAAACCTGGAGAAAAGCCACCATACAGTACTAAAATGTTTTCAACAGTTAAGCAGGAAAAAACCTATCAACGAATGCAAGAATAATGATCATTTAAGCTGTTACAAAAAGATTAGCAGTAGTCCTTCTTTGCCATATGCATGTAATTATTTTTACTGTACATACCAGCATTCATCACCTTACAATTTCTGATGTACATGAATAATTATAATCAGGAAAGAAACAAGATTATTTTTTAAATTTATGCAAATATCCAAGCATTTTGCAGCACAGTATTTTTTCCTTAAAATTGTACCACAATCTTTCAAAAAAACCCATAGCTTTAGCTCCAAATTGTTGCTACTGTATCTTTTGACACCTTATATCAACGATTTCTTGGTTTTAGCCCAAATATTATGAACATTTAAACTAATGCTCCTAATTTTTAAGTGTATTTTCCAGTGATATCTCTTCCTGTTTCTTTAGTAATCAAAAAAACCCCCCAAAACCTGTCTATCTATTTCCAGTATGATACTTAAAGAATGAGTTAACATTTAGTCAAGTGGTCCTTAAAGCATTTTGAAAATATATATCCTTTATTAACACTTACAGGCAAAACAAAATACAATAGAGAGCCTCATTCTGAAGTATTTTGATGTCTAGACTGTTCACCAAGGCTGGAGAGATCCCAGAGGCATGACTGCAGGAGCACCTTGTCCCAGCAGGTCAGACTGAACCAGGCTTTCTCTCTGTCTAACAGCTGAGCTCTCCCTCTTGGGCTTTGACAGGAGATAGTAGGAACAGGCTGCCCAAGAAGATCTGGGAGGCTGTGGGTAAGTACACTCCACTGTGGTGAGTCTCAAGCTCATGTCTTATCCAGGCCAGGACTGTGAGGGAG
Source organism: Oreocharis arfaki (assembly GCA_013398015.1). Lineage (NCBI taxonomy): Eukaryota > Metazoa > Chordata > Aves > Passeriformes > Paramythiidae > Oreocharis > Oreocharis arfaki. The sequence continues at coordinate 492,452 of VZRR01000320.1, forward strand.
TCCAGTTATATCACTTCCTAAATGAGGGTCCCTTTCCTTGAGCTGTGAGTTATCAGGAGGTTCCCTCCATCTCTTTCTGTCTGATCATTGTGACCAGCATCTTCAGCTTAGACTTGAGAAAGCTCTACCAACAAAAATGCTACTCAAAAGAGCTTATTCCTGAAAACCAATCCAACTCAACCCAAACAAAAAAAACCCCCAAAATATCAGTTCAAATCAATTATCAACATATACTTCCTAAAAAAAAAATCCCATTCACCCCCATTTAGGAGGACAAGAAAGGAGACACATTATTTATTCACATGGAATTTGTCAAGCATTAAGGTAGCAAATCAGATTGGAATCCATCTATCATTTTAAACAGGCACCAGATAGTCCAATTATTTGAAACATGGTATCAAAATCACATTATTTATGTACTTTACTTTCAGAGTTGACCTGGGATCATTAAAAGCTTGGAAAATGCTGCAGAACTTCAACCAAATTAGCATTATTGCTTCTAAAATTTGTAATGAGTTAAAAACCCAAACTCATTATGTTTGGACTTGATCCCATGATTTCAGCAGGTTCACTTAGGCTATAAATACCCAATCGGTTCAGTTCATCTTCCAAAGGGAAAATGTGAACTATGGCTTTTCTGCATCTCACAAAAGGTGAGTGAATATCCTTGAAAATTAGCCCCAAGAGCACACTGTTGAATTTGCCCTGAAGCATTCATTGAAATTATGACATTTGTATGGGGAAAGAAAGTACATCAAAGGCTATGTAACAGCTGTGTTTTTATCAGGATGTCCCACAGCAAAACTTACAAGGTGATGTGTGGTGGGATGCTGGGATATACGATTTTTTTGTTCTTACAAGCTTCACAAAGTAACTGCTATTTGCCATAGAGACATGGCACTGGAATGCATTTGGCCTGGACCAACAGTGCCTTTACTTTATTAGTTATTCCTTCCTATTAGCTCCTAGTACCAGAATATCATAATGTGTCTTTATAAATCAATTATTTTTACCTTTCTGAAAAATTAGGAAGCATATCCTACACAGTGAAAAGACAAGCAGAGTTCTAATGCTGAATAATGACAGTATTGTATAGACAAGGTGGTGTCCACTCCACAGTGTATAACAGGTTTCTAATTTATTTATAAATGAAGTAGGTAACCCTAAACTCTAATAAGGGAGAGGGATGATCACTCCTGCCTGAAAAGAAGCATAAAGAGATAATCATTCCTGCCTGAAAAGTAGGGTGGCAGGGCATAAAATCCTGAGATGAACTCAGAATCAAGAGGGGAAATCAGTATGTGAGCTTACTTGATTTCTTTCTTTGCTTCAATGAGAATGTCCTCTCCTGCATCTTCAGTTTGATTGGAGCCTGCAGGCAGAACCAGAACAGACAGGTCTGGAAGAAGGTGGGAAAACCTACAGAACCTACAGAAAAACTTTCTGCTGTGTGAAAACCTACAGAAAGCCAAAGTCACAACCACTGTCCTAAAGTACAAACAGGGACAAACACAGGGTGAGGTCTTGGATCTGTTTCCAAAGAGGGAGCCACTAAGTACACCTCCTGAAAACTGCACAGGAATCTGTATAAACAAAGACCAGTTCCTTATCATCCAAATTCCTCACTCCCCACTGCTATTGAACATCCTGAGAATTTTTGTTTCTCCCACGTGCTGCCCAGAGTAAAGTATAATGATAAATTGGGTTTTTCCACAGAGAATTACTCTGTGAGAAGTGGTGAGGGGGTTTTTCTACAGGGATGACAGCCAGAGTGCCAGACAAAGGAGAACTGATTTTTGGTTGAATCCAAAATCTCCAGTAGAAGATCATGGCAACCTGGGATGGACCTGATCTCTACTGCTCCCCACTGCTAAAATCTTTCTCCTCTCAGATGACCTGAGCAGACCAGACCTGGTAAAAGGTGTTCTGGTGTGACCCAGACCTGTTGAAAGGTTTTCTCTGTTAGAAAGTCAAGCCGACCCTCAGAAAGGGCCAATGGGGAAAAAGATATTAACCCTCTGTGGGTTAATGACTGATTTGTTATTGGAGCTCCTGAGAATTTTTGTTGTTTCTCCTGTGCACTGCCCAGAGTGTATCAAATGATCTTCCCCTAAAACTGCTGAGTGGGCAGGGGCATTACAGAGGTGCTCCAACCCTCTGATCATTTTTGTGGCCCTCCTTTGTAGCCAAAGGTCTAATTTTGTTATCAATTATCATGTTGTCCTTTTTTTTTTCATTTGAAATATTAGCCACATAGATCTGTTTTCTATCTTACTCATACCTTACCATCTGTATTTCCATCCCGACCACTAAGAGCACACTATCACATTGCAGAGAGGCTACAACTGCTCTCACACACTTCTGGGGAACCTCAATCTTTTGTTCCTAAACTATAGTTTGAGAAATCATCACTAAAGTTCATACATTACATAATGTACAATGTTTAGGAGACATGAGATGCCTTGAAATCTTGCTATAGTGCAGTGCTTATCAGTAATTTCAAAATGTAAATCTCATTTGAGAAGAAAACACTAATTTTTCAGAAAAGCAAGAGGAAAAAAGGGAGTATTCCCTCTGGATCCCCTCTAGTCTCTACTGTCTTTTGTATCTCCTCGCTGTCCCTCTTGTTCCTTGTAGGTATCTCTGAGCTAATGCTTTGGCAAATTATTTCTGTATACAGATGTTTTTTCCTCTTTGTGTTATAATTTTGTTGTAATAACTTACTGCTAGTTCTGTACAGAGACTTTCCAGGGTTAACTGAAGTGCTGCTTGAGGAAAGGAATCGCTGGCATCACTTTAATGTAGGGAAAATCAATACAAACTTGCAGAGTGAAATACATCTGATCCATTACTTCCCTGCATAACCAAGAAAGAACTAAAAAAAATTAACTTGAGAAATCTCACTGAGACAGATACTAACAAAAGAAAGTTTCAGAGAGTTTTAAAAAAATACTGGTTTATACTGTCAGCCTAAGGCCTGTCTACACACCTTGATTATCCAAAGTGCTTATGTGCTGGCTCTCAAACTGCCCAACAGAAGAACGAATCTGGGCCCACCAAGAGATCAACCTAAATTCAAACCCTTCTGGTTAAGAAATTTGTGCCATGGGGTATATAAACTGGAACAAGCCTAATGGACTAAACCATGCCACAAATACCTGCTTTAAAGTAGTAAGGGCAAAGTCCATCCCCTCTGATTAAATAGGTCTGTGAAGAATGGCTGCTACTGCAGCCATTTGTTAGGGCATTATCATAACACAGCATCTGCTCCTTTATATCCTTCTTTATAGCTCTGACTTTCAGAGAGATGTTAGTGATTACCTCACATCTTTATTATATAAAAAGAGCTGTTTGCCAATCCAGTGTTCAGGAAAAAAAAGTTTTTGTCAGTTACTCATCAATTTGCTCATCTGTTTGTCCTATGCAACATGATGATTTCAAGTCTGCTGACACTGTTACCCAAGGGAGTATGATTCATGCAATAATTTTCCTTCCTTCCTGTCTAGTTCTTTTAAATTTGCTGGAACTTTAATACATCCCATACATATTTTTCACCTTAAACTATTCTATCTCTACTAGAACTACAGTCATTCATTAATTTAACTTTTAAAACCTTATTCTTGTATTTTAGATATGATTTTTATGAGTATTAGACAAGTACTTTCAATTAAGATGGCATAAAATTTTGGTTTCGTACCCTTAACACCCCATTCTTGCCAGGATACCTATTTTCTTTTTCTCTTCTCTTGGAAAATGAACACCTTCAAGAATAAAAATTATTATTCATAAATACATAAATAAAATACACAAATAAAATTAATGACTACTTTTTTGTTTCTAGATTCCATTATCACCAAGACTATGAGAGAATATTAGCAAGGTGGGCAGTTTCCCCTTTCTCTGTAAGGAGATCATTTAGCATTCTCCAGGATACAGGGTCAACCTGAGGCCTTCTGAAGTAGTCTCCTGATACTGAACCCTGTAGTTATTACAGCGTGGCTTGTTGAAAGAAACCTATTAGGTCCTTCTAGGTGGAGCAAGACAGGACTTTCCATTCCTATGGCAAAGGAAAGGCAATTGAGGAAGAGACCATGTTGGCAGAGGTTTCACTTTGGTGAGCTCAAATCAGGTGAATATGAAAATGCACAGCAACATACTAATCCTGGCAAAGACAAGGGTGCCAGACTCGTGTACTAAAAAGGTCATGGCTAATGTCTCCATGCTCTAGATGCAATGAGCTGAGGGAAGCATTTTGACTTGTAAAGCACACTCTAATCCAAAGAACAAAGAAACAAGGAGTCATATCTTGTAGCCAGTCTCCCCCTTCAGCAGAGTGCTGAAGGCAGTGCATGAAGTTTAATGGCTTTTAACTCTCGGCACTGACCAATTTATTGTGTTTGCTTGCTATTTCTGAAAAACAGTTTTCATTGTCACGTTCTGATGTGTTTAGAAGAGTTTCCAGCTTACATGCACAACATAACTTGGGTCCCTAGCACAAGAGCTCTTGTGGAGCATTTTCCCAGAGAAAGCTGTCAGGCTGTAGGAAACACTTCTTTTTACTTTACTGTCCATTCCTCTTTTCCCTCAGATAGCTGTCTTCTTCTTTCCTTGTCCCAGATGGCTGCTATCCTATATCCACCACTTACCACAAAAACTTTCACCTTATCGTGTGCTTTTTTCTTCGACGTATTTTTTCCTCTGCTTATTGGTTTGGTTTTCTTAACATTTCCTTCCAAATATTAGATTAAAATAAAAAAATACGTTAAACAAACAAAAGCACATTTAACTTCAATGCTTCATTTTCCCCAGATCTGTTTCTATACATGTCAGATTTATTTCTGTACAAGGGTTCCATTTCAAACCCCTTCCTATTTGCTGTGCACAGCATCCTACAGGAATCGTCTGTGAAGTTGCAAATGTCCTTCAAGGTCTCTTACGTCTCAGTTACTGTGGTAGCCCTCACTTCGGCCTTTAAAAGAGCATCTTCTAGACAGCTGAAATGTGGATGGAAGTTCAGAGTCGCCACACTTATGCTCCTTCCTCTTTCAAATCAAACACTTCTTATTTGTGGCACCAGGCTTTTGCTAGAGCTGTCATTAGTCTTAGCTGGTTTTGTGCCTCTAGAAAGGAGCAGAGTCACACCTGAATCCCCTGGAAGAGAAAAAAGGAAGTACTCTTATGCTTCTTCCCCGATAAGAGATCGGTTGTTTGGAGGCAACACCCTGCCTCAACCTGTTAAAGAGAAAATTACTGCAATGCTGTAGTTTGCACACAGACATTCTGAAGGGATAGTGAAGCATTCAGAAAATCATGAGAAATTATCATGCTTTAGTTGTTTGCCTTTAGATGAGTCCTCATGTTTTTGAAATTTGGGAACTGAGAATCTTCTCACATTTTTGATACTAATTCCAGTAAAACTACACATAACAGCATTGTAGGCGTTCTCCTTCATCTCACAATCCTAAATCTATGTCATCAGACCTTTTAACCAGCTTGGAAGGTCATGAAAACAGTTAAACCCATGTAAACAGAGTTAAATAACGCCTAAATTAAATTACAGTAGATGTTGGAATACGTTAAGATGACAAAATTAGTCTATTTTCCAGTCCTACATAGCAATGGAGCCCTCTAAGGGTTACAAAGCAAACTGATCCCTTTCTAGCCAAGATATAATATGGCCAGTTATGTATTTAATTGAAACAATTGTATATATTCTCCACTTTATCTTTTTTTTGATTACTTAATACAGCTACAGTAAATCACGTTACTGGGTTAAATTTAAATAAGATGGCCACTCTAAAAGGATATCTTCTACATTAATGATCAAAGATAATGATATTGGATGACAATGATTGTTGCAAATTGGAATTGAATTAATATGCCTCTACCTAGTGAGCATACATACAAGTAAGCCAGAAGGCTTTGGTGTTGTTTAATTGAGTATGCTATTCTGATATTTTAACCTATCATTTTCTAGGCAAAATAAATAGTAGTAATAATAATAGAATACAAAACTTAATGCAATTAGCATACTTTCAGCATTTTCATTCAATATTTTGTGTGAAGATTCAGCTAGACTTTTAAAAGAAGGTTGCTTTTATTTGAGGGGACAAGGTCTCAATTTTTCAATTGAAAGGATTTTTGGTGACATTTCTGAGCTATAGTAGGCTGGAATTTGTCAATATTGATATATATTAACATACACAAGAATTAAAGCAGCAGACAGTCAAAAAATGTGATCATAATATCCTGTTTTTTCCTGTAATTTAATCATATTCAGTATTTGTACTTCTTGATAATGATAGAAACATGACAAGTTGTCTTTAAGTGCATTAATTTTACTGAATTTTGCTTTATAAATACATTGATATGATTTGAAATTCATACTACAAAAAACAATCTGAAAGACTCCAATGTATTTCACTCCACTTAGGACTGCGTATCTTTTTGGATGATTTCTATTAATGCTGAAGTCTTGAAAGTCATAAATTGAAAACAGGCTGAGAGACTTGTGGTTGTTCAGCCTGGAGAAGAGAAGATTCTGGGGAGACCTTAGAGCACCTTCCAGTACCTAAAGGGGACCTTCAAGAGACCTGGAGAGAGACTTTTGACAAGGGCCTGTAGTGACAGAACAAGGCGGAATGACGTCAAACTGAAAGAGAGTAGGTTTACATTAGACATTAGGAAGAAATCTTCCACTTTGAGGATGGTAAGACACTGGAACAGCTTTTCCAGAGAAGCTGTGGAAGTTTCCAAGGCCAGGTTGGATGGGGCTCTGAGTAACCTGTTCCAAGTGGGTGGCATCCCTGCCCATAGCAGTGGGGTTGGAATTAGGTGATCTCCAAAGACTCTTCCAATCCAAGCACTCTGTAATTATACAAAATTCCAGTGGACTTGATGATCCTTGTGGGTCTCTTTGAACTCAGAATAATCTCTCATTCTGTGAGTTTCTTCAGAGCTTGGAGAAGAACTTAATTTTTCTTTTGACATAAATGTATAAATTAGTATCTTCAGTACATTTCATTCAAATTAAAACTTGACAACCTTTCCATAAACTTTATGCAAGTTAATGGTTTAGGGAACCATAGCTCACGTATAAACTATGTTTTCTGTACATTTTCAAGTTGTTTTTTTTAAAGTATCAAAGTTACTGACAACTCAATTTCTGAAGGACCTCTATTTAATAATATTTTGGAATATTTTTACTTCTACTTCAAAGAGAATTACATGAAAATCATATACCATTATAATTGTCATTGGTTGCTCGCATATAAATCCAGTCAGCTAATTTTGCATTTTACATTTGTTCTTCCTACAACATAGAGGAAGCAGAAAACTTGTATAACATACACTATTTACTAATCTAGTTGAATTTTTGATGGTAAAAATCAATAAAGCAATTTGCTAGAAAGAAATCAGTCTCATAAGCCTTTTTTATAAATTAGCTCATTTTAATCAGATGGATGTTGTGTCCCACTTTTTGGTAATTACTGTAGAATTAATTGTCTAATTTAGGACTTAGGGACATAGAGACAACAAAAAAGATAAAATTGAACTGTTTTGTTTGTGTTGATTCTGGGACTTAAAAAACCAGCCTGTGATTACTTACAAAAGCTCTCACTATCAATTAACATACAAATCCAACACCTTTAAGTAAAGCCATTCAATCTGTTTCTAAGCCCATTTTTCAACACTGCTGTGAATCAAATGTATTTAAACAACCAAAAGCTTACAGTTCCCTGGATTCTGATAGAAAATACTTTGCAATAAAGAGCCATGTTATTTTTTTAATACATCAGCTTCCTGATTTTTGTGCTGCTTTTGCTTGAGGACAGACTTTACAAATCACATTCTCTCCAGGAGGGCTGTAGGAAGCTGATTTCTTTCACTAATCCCTAAATCAAGGTGACGAGTATTTTATCAGAGACATTACTCTTACAGTTACAGACCTAAATGGTTCGTGTCTTGTAGATCCTACCATATTAAAACCCTTCCAAGCTTAGTGTTCTTTAAGATCAAGGTGTATTGGTTCTGATTATGTGAAAAACTTCACATCCTCCTCTGCTGATTGAAACTACTCGGGTGTGTTTACTACACAGCTCTAATACTGACAGATGAGTGTGATTTCAGCGAATGGTCCTACCCTAGATGCCTCTTTGTCCAGCTGAATTTCATCCTGCCTCCCCCTGGGTCACTATGCAAACTCTTCTCGATGGAACAGAACGGAAGCAAGGTACACAAGATTGTATTTCTTTGATTCAGGGCTGGATTAACAAGTTTATTGCAAATGACACTTGGAACATGTCCATTTTAAGGCATATGCCTTGTTTCAATTAGTTCTGCTGAATGCCCTGTTAATTATTACAATGTTTTCAGATGAAAGAGGCAACATATTTGATCCTATCCTGTTAGTTTCAACTGGTTCTAACTTTAGACAGTGCCAAAGAAAACAAGACCATGATTTCAGTGGGACCACTTAAAATCAGTTCTTGTAGCAGTGTAACATATTACCAGTTCCAGCTCCTTTCCTGGCTTTATTATGCCTCTGAAACTATATGAGAAAGATTCCTACAGCTCATATTTATATGAAAAAATAAACACAAATATAGGAAATATAGAGGCCTTCCTTTCGAGTCCTCTGAGATATTTTCTATTCAGTACAACACTGCTCTGGTATTAGAGCAAAACAGTGGTGTAAGTATGGCCACAATTTGGAGGAAGTGTTTAGAAGAAGATAGATTATAAAACAGAAGTCCACAAAACACATAAGTTTTGATTTATGAGGCTGGCATTTCTCAAGCATTTTGCATTATAATTGCCTAAGCTTTTAGGAGTTGTTATGTGAATGTGAATGCATGTAACTCGTGGGAAGTGGGACAAGTCCATTCAAACTGTAAGTCTATATTCTTCAAGAGGTGGTGTGTGGAAAACAGAACTCGGATGAATTCCAATGGTAAATAAAACCAGGCTCAAAACCTGGTACCCAAAGGAGAACATCAAGTGGAGACACTGCATATAGACCTTCTCAAATGAAGTCATAAAGCTGTGGATGCTGAAAAGCTGCTGGCAGAGAAAAATCCACCATTTTGCAAGTATTCTGTTAAGTCCTTGGTTTCAACACACCAAGCAAGATGGTTTTCTAAACACCTTGCAGGTGTGTCCTATTAGGAGTCAAACAGGTGGTGTGGGGTCTGGCCAATCACTTGGAGAGGTGGTTGGACCAGGGACCAATGATCCCTGCCATAGACCAATGCAGGGATTATATAAGGCCTGCCTGTAATTAAATAAAAGGGCGTTTACCATTTCCCTCAACTGGAGCTCTGACTTGGACCTCCTATTTTTTCTGCGTCGCCTGTGCTTCAACTGCAACATAAAGCCTCTGAGCACTCCAAAGCACTGTTTTCTGGGTGGTGAAGAAAGTCTGAAGTGACTTCTGAGAACCTCAGTAATGACTTTAAGTGACTACCAGCTGTCACATAACAAGGACAGACGTGGTAATACTGCATTATGCAATGGTAAATCACAAAGAAACAGAGGACATGCATAAGCTCCATCGGTTCATGAACAAGACCGCTTCAGTAAACTTTCCTGCATATTGCTCACACAATAATGTAGTTTATTTTTCATTGTTTTTATTACTTTTTAATTGTTTGAAGACAGAATCCTCCTCATGAAATGTAGGTATGAGCAAACAGGGTGTTTATTCCCTTGCTGCATTAAGAAATTTTAAAACACATATAAACTTCCTGACTCTTTAAGTATAAATGTACCTCATCACTGCTACTTTTTAATGTAAAATACAAGGGCATCAATAAACACCTGAAAGCGGCTCAAGATGTATCTTGGAGCTCAGGTAACAATTTATGCTTTCAGAGGCTACAGTCCAAGGCTTCCTGGTGATTCCAAAATGCTGCAGAATTTGTGAAGCTACGGTGAAAAACTCTACAGAACTCAAAAGGAAAGCTTCGAGTCAGCTTTTGCGCGTGAGATAGTGACATCCAGTGGTGAGTTTGGTTACCTGCACTGATTGCTTCCCCGATGCACAGAAAAACATCAATACTTGCATTTAGTTGAAACACATTAAAATATTTCAAATGTATTTTAAAATATTAAAAAAAAATTAAATAGAGAAATATACACAGTATTTGTGTTCCTTAAACTAAAAAACATACTTTGATGCATTAATTATGAAAGTGGTGTGTTCACCTGAAATGAAAAATTAGAGTCACAGAATGGGTCACATTGGAAGGGACCACTGTGAGTCACCTTGTCCAACCTCATTGCTCAAGCAGGGTCATTCTAGAGCCCATTCTACAGGATTGCATCCAGAAGGTATAATCAAGCTTATAATAAAAGTAAGCAAAAATGTTTAGCTGCATTTGAAGAAATAAAACATTTCCTACACTACAGCTGTATTCTTTTGTATCTTGTTTAGACAAAGAATCACTACTCCTCTTTTGCCTGAAAATCTCAGTTCCTATAAAAATGGAGTTCAAGATCTGAGCTCATGATTCTCAACACCCATAAAGCAACTCTTTGTAAACTCTTCCTCCATTTAAGATTCACAATGGAGAATTGTGAATTCTGCTCATGAACAGCAGATCACCATCCTAACTCAAACAGCTTTTCTAGAGTGGATCCCTCCTTTCACGATCCAGCTGTTGAAAAGCACTAAGGCTGTCCTTCAAAGTTCTGTTTAGAATACACTCAAGGATGTAGAAGACCTCAATTCCCTGTCCTTCTGTGCCTTTCAGAGATAGATGGGGGTTTTTTTGGAGACAGAGATCAATGTACCTACTAAGCTAGGAAATACTGCTGAGGAAGAGACATTTAAAATCCCTTATTGCATCTGTTCCATTTTGTCTAGAATAATGAGATTCATTGGACCAAAAAGAGGTGAAAATACATCCATATTAAGAATAAGGTATTTCAGTGGATATGGAAAAAGAGAGCATTTAGGTTCTCATTTCATTTTTGGAAACTCATCTTACCTTAGTTATTCTTTTTCGTAGGAAACAAGGCCAACCTCAAACTCCAGCAAATTTGCCAGTCAATTTCTGCTAATCTCTCTTTTCACAGATTATTATTTTTTCACAGTGCAACAAAACTACCTTCTACTATGATAAAGTTGGCGGGTTAATATTACTTTCTCCCTTGTAATGTTTTTCTGTGAAGCTGACACCGTGTGCTGTCATGGCAAGACACATTAAGGCAAGCTAAGATTTGAGTCACTGCCTGCAAGATACACAGACCAGTAACAAATCCCCTCTGTCTAGTCTCACTCTCCAAAGGACCCAGCTAAGCAGCTACCAGCTTTTCTGTATACATGTTCGAAAATGAAATAAACAAGCTCTTTCACAAGCAACCTAAATTCAGGTTCCCCAACTAAAAGCAAAGGTATCCCACCATTCTTGAACATTTGGCTGTCCTTCACTAATATATACAAATTCTAAGCAGGCAAAACAGCCTCTAAATTCATGATCTAATTATTTTGGTTTGTCAGCAAGTAGGCCCATACTTAATGTTATTGCACTATCACTTCATAAATCCAGACTCATGATGAAAAAATCATGCTTCACTTACTGAGGGTTTCTCTCTTATGGTTTATGGTACCTACTTTCAAAAAAAACCACAAAGTAAACCAACAAATAACTTTGCTCTTAGTGTTTCTTAGGCAAGTTTAGCTAGAGGAGAACACAGCTANTGAAAAAATCACGCTTCACTTACTGAGAGTTTCTCTTCTGGTTTATGGTACCTACTTTCAAAAAAAACCACAAAGTAAACCAACAAATAACTTTGCTCTTAGTGTTTCTTAGGCAAGTTTAGCTAGAGGAGAACACAGCTAAGTTTGAGTCTTTCTGAAATGTAGAAAATGGTAATATTTTTCTGACAAACACACATGTCCATGCAAGACAAGGTGGTCATCCAAGACCACCACCAAGGCTTCACTAAGGGCAAATCCTGTGACCCACCTGGTAGCCTTCTACGATGGAGTGATTGCAACAATCAACAGGGGAACACCGACAGATGTCATCTACATAGACTTCTGCAAGGCCTGTGACACAGTCCCACACACCCTCATCACTGGAGCTGGAAGCATGGGTTTGAATTGTCGACTATTCCATGGATAAGAAACTGGCTGGCTGGACACAAGCAGATGATTGTAGTCAATTGCTTATGTCCAGGTAGACTCCAGTGAAGAGTGGTGTCCCCCAGCATGTTTGCAAATGACACACAGCTGAGTGGAGCAGGTGACACAAAAGAAGGAAGGGGCGTCATCCAGAGACGTTCAGCCTGGGTAAGAGAAAGCTCCAGGGAGACTTCGTTGCAGCTTTTCAGTACTTATTAAAGGGTGCTTACAAAAAAGAGGGAGAGAGACTTTCTGTAAGGACATGTAGTGACAGGACAAAGGGGATCAGCTTTCAACTAAGAGGGCAGGTTTGTAGATTAGTTGTTAGGAGGGAAGTCTTCACTCAGAAAATGATGAGTGCTGGTTGTCCAAAGAAGCTGCGGATGCCACTCCCTAAAAGTGCTCAAGGCCAGGTAGAATCGGGTCTCGAGCCACCCAGTCTCGTGGGTGGAATCCCTGACCATGGTTGGGGGGTCAGAATGAGATGATCTTCAAGGTCTCTTTCAACCCATGTGTTTTTGTGATATATGGAAACACTTTTGTATTCGTGAAAATTTATCTCATCTAAATTACATTTTCTTACTGTAGTTGCAGGAGTCAGGAAAGGTTTTAAATTCACAATTTTGAGATGCTCATCCTTCAAAAAAATACCGGTATTATTTTTAAATTTGGAACTGTTTATACTTTCACACAGCAATACTTTCAGAAGACAAAAAAGAATGCCATCATGCTTTCTAAACCAAGTGTTATCCAGCTTTATTCCAACCTCAAACACAAGATAGACAAAACACCCACCTATTTGGAGAAAGTTTGCCTTGAATGTACCAAATACGGCATACTGCTTTGCAAGAGACTTGTTGCTTAGCCACTCTGAACCTCCTCACTTCTTGTGAATCAAATTCATACACTCCACACTGTGAAGCCAAAGGTTACTTGGTCACAGGTGGTATCTCCATATGAAGTATTACAGCTTCAAGTGTGTGACACAAAAACAACTGTGTGCTGATACGGTTGCAGAACAGTTATCAACGGAAAAGTCAGGAGCACAACATTTGAGTGGTCATGCTTAGGACCATGTGTGAAAACTGCACCTCTCCCCATCAAATTGTACAAGCAAGGCTGAACTATCAAATTTTCATCCAGTTTAAAAAAAAATATTTATCTAGAAACCTTAAAAACATGAAGTGTAAATTAAAAGAAGTGCAGAGATCATTTTGAATTATTTACACAAATTAAACTGGGAAATTTGCCAAACTGGGAATTTCTATGAGGAAAAAAAGAAGGACAAAGTCTGATTAAAAATGAATACAAATTAACTCAATTTAAGATACAGTAAGTGGATAGGTTTATTTATAAAATGCCACTGGCACACAGTACATATAGGAAGTATGAAACTTGATTTATAAAGAAGTGAAATGCTTCACAGAAGCATGGATTCCTGAGTTATTCTGAACAAAATCTCTAATTTATTGTAATTCACAAGATAGCTCCAACTGGCTTAAGCAGCAGAAGAAATGATAGTTGATAAGCACAGAGTAAAAACATAGCTAAAAAATATGCAGGCAAATGGAAACTGGAAGATTGTGTCTCATCAATACCAACAGTCTTGGTCATGGTGAAAAACTATCTTATACTGAAGAGCACAAAGACTTGTTAAGACTGGGTTTCATAATTTCACAGCCAATTCAGATGTACTGTAGACACTTGCTTTCATCTCAATGTCCACAGCCACAAGTTACAAAGCCCTCTTGACACAGGACACAAAAATACTTCTGTTTCTGCATACCCACACAGAAGAACTGATTACCCGGACAGGCGCGATTACAACTGAAGAAAGAAAAATAATGTTTGGCGCTTTCACTTCTTTTTCTCTTTTTCTGCTTTCCTTCTCTGCTGTAGCATCTTTAGTTCCGTCATTACATTCAAAGTTCTGTAAACCCAGGTGACCTGAAAAGTAAGTAAATTATTAAATTCATCTAATCCATATACCTTCACTTATCCATTTAATGAAAGCACCTATATGAATGAACACATACATACCACAATTATAATAGTATTCACCAGCAGTGGCGCTGAAAATACAAGTGAAATAAACATTCCTCTTGAATCAAAGTACTGGTATTTTGAAAAGAGCCTGAAAGAAATGCAATGAAAATAAAAGAGCTTTATTTAGTGTAGTTCACACATTCAACTTTCCCAGCAACTATTCTACATGGACATTGAACACATCATCCCACATCTAGGGATCACCAAGCACAGGCCAGCATTTATTGTATTAAGTCAGAAAAAAGAGGCAGTTGATACCTCATCAGTTACGAATATGAATATCAGTCGTTCTCTTCTTTATAGGTTTACTGTGCAAAAATTTACTAACACGATTACAAGAGTACATCACAAGAGTGCATCACAAACCATGCTTATTCTGAAGCATCTGAAATAACTTTTAAGTATTTTGCTTACTTACTTTAGAAAAGATAACAAAAATAGTAAATATAGCAAAGCTCTAAATAGGTCATATATGCCAGCATAAAGTGATGTTGAACACATAACTTCCAGTCATATCAGGTAAAAATTAATTCAATGCTCATCAAAATAAACCATCAGTTTAATTCTGGTATACAGGTTTAGTAAAACAGACAAACGTTAATGCTTTTTATACATTTAAGTATACAAAGCCTAAAGTGGATTTTTGAGAAGTGGCTCTTAACTTCAGCTAATAACCATGAATACCAAAGAAAACCCAACAAAAAACAAAGCCTAAAGTTTACATGCTTTCCCCCTTAACCACAGAATTCTGCCTTTCTCTCAGTTCTTTGACCAGTTAGTTTACCAGCATCCATATAAACAGATTCTAAGCAGCAAAATAAATTATGCTATTAATAATTATTATTTCTTATAAGCTGTGCGGTATAATTTTATTCAAAAAATGAAAGGGAAAACACTCACCTCCAATTCATGGCTGCTAATTCATTGATATATTCAGCGCAGTACACTAAGCCCGCTATACAACAAAAGAAAACTATTAGATTCAGTATTGCTTTAAAAGTAAACTGCTCGCAATACATCATCTAATCCAAATCCATGTGATCTTAAACCAAAACTAGCATGTGTTCTGCCAGTCAGGCATGACTGCTTTGGCTAGGCAAGGTCACTGTGGATTCTCAGGCTGATAAACCCTGAGACAACACGAGTTGTTACTGCAATGTATGAGCCAGTCTTGCTCTTCCTCGTGCCATTATCACAGATGTCAGCAGGGCATATGGTGAACTTGGCCCAGAAACTAAAGTTGACCGTATTCAGCACAAAAACAAGGCAGAGTAGAAAGCAACTGCTGGCTCTCAGTCGGTTTCTTTTCTGCTTCTCCAGGACAGCAACACTTCATTGGGAAGCTGTGACACGGCAAGGACCATGCAAGAAACCTTACTCATCCTCACTAAGACCAGAGTTTTAAGTCACTACTTCACACATTTTCTTGGGAATAAAATAAATACATGTTTATAGATCACAGCAGGTTCTATCGCAGATAATCGCCGACAGACACATGCATTGCTAGCAGAGACACAGGAACTTGCAGGCACTGCTCTGGCGCCCGGCACCACACGGTGTGCCCGTGCACTCACCCATGCAGAGGAAGTGCCCGACCTGCACCCGGCGGTGCTGCAGGGACGCGCACGTCAGGAGGAAGCAGAGCAGGTGGAAGGCCGCCAGCCCCAGCAGCCAGGGCTCGGACCAGTCCGTGCTCTGCGGGCAGAGGGAAAGCGGGTCAGGCAGCGGCCGGCAAGGGGCGTCGCCGGGCGGCCACGGCGACCGGCGCTCCTCCCGCACCGAAAGCGGCCGGTCTCGGTCACGGACCGCGCCCCGCAGCCCCCCGCTCCGGGCTCGGCAAGGAGCGCGCCCCTGGCAAGGGACTCCCCGCTCCCCGCTCCCCGCCGGACAGCCCCGCTCCCTCGGGGGGCCCCACTCCCCCTCACCGCCAGCACGGCAAACAGCCCCGGCGGGCCGCGCACCGGCGGCTCCATGGCGGCGGCGGCAGCGCCGGCTCTCGCGAGACTTCGGGGACAGCCGCTCCCTTTGCTGGGCGATGGCGGGAAAGGGGCGGCCGGGTCCGAGGCCGCCTCGCATGCCCTGGGGAGGCCCCGTATTTCCCCAGGCGAAGGGACTGCAGATGAGCCCGTGTTTGGGAGGACGGGCTGAGGTGGCTCCGCACACCCCGGTGGCGCCTTCTCCTGAGGGTGGCTGACAGAAGCAGCCCTGGCTTTGCGGAGCGGGGAAGGAGCTCTGGTGGCGTTTTCAGCGTTTGGCGTCGGGAGGCCGCCAGTGTCACCATCTCCTCTGTGGCGTCCTGCTGGACTCGGCGCTTTGGGGCCGTGGCCCAGTACGGGTGTTGGCTTCTGATCTCTCAGCAACACCCAGGGTTGGCTTTAGCGATGGAAGTGCAAGAAGAAAAGAGTTTTAAGCCCAGCTGAGAGTTCTTTGAAAACAAACACAGTTGAGCTCTCCAGGCAGGAACTTATATCAAATGAAAACCACTACTTCTCTCCAAGCAGTGCCCACCGCGACCCCCGCCCACCTGGAGGGGCAGCGGGGCCCCCTCTTGCTCTCGCCACTACAGTAGAGCTCAAGGACAAAGTTTTTTAACTTTGGAAGTTGAAAAAAATTTAAAACATTACAATGGAAAGGGAACAAGACACAGGTTAAACATCTTTATTTATAACTCCACTTGCTAAATGTATCTAGGTCTGGAAGAACCAACCACTCTTAAGGCTTACCACTTAAAAAAGAGCATTTCAAACTCAGAATGCTAACAACTAAGCCAAATCTAATCTAAAGGATTAGATTTGTTGAACAGACAGTACTTTAATATATACCTTCACATTCAGCTTTCATTAAAATATTTTTTCTGACATTTTGGCTTATCAGACGTGAAGTTTTGGTTTTATTTTTTTATTTTTCAAAATGTTTTGAAGTTCAGGTATAAGTAAATATTACAGATACTCTTTTACTTTACCACATAGCGAGGTACAGGTCATCACTGTGACCTGGTCTCTCTTCACTGTCACACTTCTATAATTTAGTGTGAAATACCTGAAACTCAGCCTTTTAAATTTTTTTTCCCTTTAGGTTTTTATTAGTCTTTTCTCAACAAAAATAATATCTGGAGGCTAATCAAGACTTTCACTTGAAGTGTTGTAAAATTAAGTAAGGTGATAGAAAGGTGGTCATTTTTACTAACATTATTGTCTTAAGACTAGGGAAGAAAAGATATTTTGATCCCATATTGTGGATTGGAAAACACTACTGGAATAACCCCATGCACAAGCACAGGCTGGGGGCCGATCTGCTGGGAAGCAGCTCTGCGGAGAAGGACCTGGGGATCCTGGTGGCCAACAAGCTGTCCATGAGCCAGCAGTGTGTCCTTGTGGCCAAGAAGGCCAGAGGTATCCTGGGGTGCTTTAGGAAGAGCTTTGCCAGCAGGTTGCAGGAGGTGATCCTGCCCTTCTACTCAGCCCTGGTGAGGCACATCTGGAGTGCTGTGTCCAGTTCTGGAATCCTCAGGACAAGAGAGATGTGGAGTACCTGGAGCAGGTCCAAAGGAGGGCTACAAAGATGATTAAGGGACTGGAACATCTCTTTTATGAAGAAAGGCTGATGGAGCTGGGCCTTTCAGCCTCCAGAAGAGGTGACTGAGAGGGGATATGATCAATGTCTATCAGTCTCTGAAGGGAGATGTCAGACACTGTTTCCAGGCTCTGCTTGGTGGTGCCAAGCAATAGGACAAGAGGCAATAGGCAGAAACTGATGCATAGGAAGTTCCACCTGAACATGAGGAAGAACTTCTTTACTCTGGGGGTGACTAAGCAATGGAACAGATTGCCCAGAGAGGTTGTGGAGTCTCCCTCACTGGACATAATCAAGAACCATCTGGACACAATCTTGTGTGCTGTAGGATGACCCCGCTTGAGCAGGGTGGTTGGACCAGATGACCCACTGTGGTCCCTTCCAACCTGACCCATTCTGTTGACTTGTCTGGACAGTCTATAGCTAATAATAAATTAAATGGTTTTGTGTTTTGTAAATGAGGAATCAGTTTCTTGTAATTGCTCAGTAATTTACTTCAGAAACTGCAGTAGCTGAAGGGCTTCAGTGAATGCAGGATGCAGTCACTGCTATATGAGTGGAATATGCTGGTCAGTGGTGAATGTGTGATGCAGACAAGATGGGTGGATAAGAAATTATTGACTCACTATGGCTAAAACATGCTGAATTAAAAATTCATGGAGCATTTACTGTCAGCCATTGTAGCAAAGTGAAACTTTCCTATAGGGAAATAGGAGTTGCTTCTTTAGGATTGACTAAGATAAAGTCAGTAATGCTATTTGTCAGCAGATGGTAGCAGATACATAAGTATTGCCAGATCTTTTGTGTGGTGTGTACTCTCTTTCATTTATTTTTAGGGGAGAATGAAATATGAACAGAAGATACTTAAAAGGCAATGTACAGATCCATTACTCTTTTATAGGGAAAAACTTGTGTATCTGTCCTTTTATAGGTTCTTTGCAGAGCCGGTATGCTACAATTTGATCCTAATTTTTAGAATACTCTACTAACCATAAGTATACAGTACCAATAATAATAATAATATAGAAATGTTTCTATTCTTGTTATTGTAAGTAACTTAAGTAATTTCCAAAACTCACACTCAGTTTTCTGTTGAAAGATTCAGGTTCCTATGTAATTTCCTTTTGCACTACAGTATTTTCCAAGCAGTTCAGATGAAAGATAAAAAAAAAGCTGATTGGTAAAAGGATTTTTTTCCCCTTTTAACAACTGAAAAACTTAATTTACTTTACATAGGAAAGAATCTAAAATCAGACATTTATCCTAAGTTTATGTTGCTGAAAAAACAAGCTGGCTGCTAAAAGCCTACGTATGATAGGGAATCCCAAACTTAAACGCTAAATTATGTTCCCAGTCAAAGCCCTGCATGCATGTTTGCTAGCAGATCATATTGCACAGTACTAGAAACCACTTGGAAGTGCCTTTTATACTTCCTGCTGAGGGAAATGCAACCCTGATTCTGCAGGAGAAGATGTAAGGAGGTGTGTGAGTGAGTGAATGGGGCAGCCCTCACCTCATCAGTCAAGGCAAAGATGGAAGGTGGGCACATGTGGGGGTTAGTGATGGATATTGAGAGCCCAGTGTCTGTGCTTTGTAAGATCCCGTTGCTGAGTTTTGCTGTGGGGACAGGGACTGCGCATCTCTGCATTTCCTGTCTGTCTCACAGCCTGCTCATGTGAAGTTACGTGTTGTACTGACTGTCTTGGATAGTCTTTCCAGAGCTTTGAGAGGCATGAGCAATTTCACTATGAAAATAGGTTGAGCCTGGGAGAGGAGTCTGGATGATCATGGTTGCTGTGGTCACTTCCAGGCCATCATTTATATCTGCTCTGAAGATTTTCCTTGTATTCATGGCTGTGCTCAAAAGCTGTCTTAAGTTTGCATTTGCTTCCCAATGCAACTGAAGTGAGTCTGGCACTCATTCGAATACACGTTTCACTGAAATCCTTCACTTTCCCTGCCCTTGCCATTAAAAAATAATTATTTTTGAGTGTTTCCATTATTTTTTGCAGTTGCTGTCATCTCTTTATCTTTTTATAATACCAGCTTTTATTGGTTATGATGTGCTTGGAAAGTAAGAATAATATTCATAGTGTTGTAAAGACTTATAAAGAAATAGAATTTAAAACTGAATGGATTGTTTTATGTATGTAATTTGTGAGTTTCAGGTTTAGATGATGGATGCCACTTCATGTAAGCTTGAGGTTACCTCTCTGCTTGAGAGTGAGTTTGACTGGATGACCTCCAGAGGTCTGACCTACATTGCTCTATACTTTTGATTTCCCAGGGATATGGACTGGGATCAACTGGCTGGGAAGCAGAACTGCTGAGCACAGCCTGGGGGGTGCAAAAAGCTGAACATAAGCCAGCAGTGTGACCTGGCAGTGAATACTGTCAGCACTTTCCTGGGCTGTATTAACAGTACACTCAGGACATTAGGGGATTCAGCATTCATCAGAGCACATCTGCATCTACCTTTGGATACTTCAAATATAAGGACAATAGAGCTAAACGTTGAAAATTCGGCAGAGAGCTGTCAAAATACTCAGGGAGTTGAAGCATTTGTTCAGGGCAAATGCTGAGGGAGCTGGGCTGGCTTGGCCTGGCAAGAGATGTCTCCAGGGAAAACCTAGTTGCAACCTGACAGGGCTTATGAGGAGCTTGTAAAAAAAAATGGAGCCAGGCTCTCCTGGTGGTGAGGTGTGAGAATGAGGGGCAGTGCACCTTAAGCGAAGTTAGAAGTTTGGGCTGGATATCAGGGAAAGATTTCTCCTCATGGGGACAGCCAAAGAATGGAAGAGGTATCCAAAGAGGTGGGATGCCTCTTTTTTGGAGATTTTCAGGACCCAGTTGGATAAAACCCTGAGCAGTATGGTCTGGCCTCATAGTGAATCTAGCTTTGAGCAGGAGGTTGAAATGACTTTTTAAGGTCCCTTCCAACCTGAATTATTCTGATTCAATGATTCCACAACTTAAAATGAGAAAAATCAACTATTTAGTAGTGTTCACTAAACAATATTGCTTTAGCCTGGAAGTGAAATAAATGCTTTTGTATGTTTTTTTCAGAATCTTATTCCCTTCACTTTCTCTCTTTCATCCACTTTCTGTCAGGGCTTTTTTTCCTCATTTCAAAGTAGCTTCAGGCATCTTCATGCTTACTTTTCTTCCTCTGCTATTCCCAGACAGTACACGCAGTCTGAAATGCAAATGTCTTTTTGTTCTGTATCTACTAATGTGACTGCCTGTTAAATTATTCCACTAATCTCAACAAAGATCTCAGAATTCTTTCAAAGCCCTACCGTATTCTGGCAAAGCAACCAGATTTTATTTCTGTTGGGATCTTTGGCCAGTGAGGGTGGAAGAGGCCAAGTGTAGTTGCAAGCAAAAAGCAGTCCTGACAATCTCAGATCCTGTTCTTAATTATACACTTTACTGTCTCTTTGACTCCTTCGGAGGTGTTCTTCTCACAGAATTGCTGCATTGATTGTTTTTCATCTCAGAAATACCATCTCGTGTCATTCCATGGGATGGTATAGAAATTAAGCACCTCTACATCTCTTTGATGTGTGACTGCATTGCACCTGACACATAATGCAGTGCATTTAAATTGCAATACATCTATTGTAGTAAAAGGGCAAGAAGGAATAGAAGTATCTGGGATGTGCAGGGCAACTTTCATGATTGTATCTGATCTGACTACAGAACTTCATGTCAGCATTGTATTTTCTGTTTCAGGACATGCTCTTAGGGCACATCCCAGCTGCTCCTGCCTATCATTCTTAACACGTAGGGGAAGTACAAGCTGCATGGAGCAGGGAGCAGCAGGAGCAGGATCAGCAACTGGAAGAGACATTTTTTTTAACATGTCACTGTTCTGAGAGATCTCAGCCTTTTCATTTCTGAGACTGAACGTTTGATACAAATCTTGTACTTTGAGGCCCCTGCTGCTTCTTCCTTATCATCATTCTCTAATGAATGAACAAGGAAGGGTGGAAAAACGGTGGTAATTCGGCAAGAGACAGCCAAGAGCTAGAAAGCCAGCACATCCATCTATTGATGCTGGAGCTATCCATGGTTGTTGCTTTCTGGTTTTGTCTATTTCATCTCCTCAGCAGTCCATAGTTCTCTTGGTATAATTTGTCCAAGTGGCTCAGACCATCTGAGCACTTTAGTTACAATTCGGTTTTTTTGGAAATAGAAGTTGATACACACAAATGATATACTTTCAAATACAACAGTAATTGCAAAGGTGTAAACATCTGTACATTTAACATGTGGCAATGTTGAATTAGTACCTATCAGCTCCTTAATATCTGTGAGATAAAATTATATGACCTGAGAATATTCACATGTTGAAATTTTCTGGCACAGGTGTGGGAGCTCCACTGCCACATCTTGCATCAGAGGAGTCGAGAAGCAGTCAGTTAATCCTCCTCCAGCTTTTCCACAGTTTGAGGTTTTACAGGTTCATAGGTTGTTCCTTGACTCTGTTGGGGCTGCCCGAGGTCGCATGGTGTCCTGCTGCAGACGTCCTTGGTTTGCTGCAGCTCACGGAGCAGGCTGGCTCCTACGTGAGGAGCAAGCCCCAAACGAAGGTTCTGCAGAAGCAGCAGCAGTGGCAAAGGAAGCGAGAGGAGTCTTTTGTGTGGGTTCCATACAGTTTATTGACGGTGCAGGGTGTGGGGACAAAAGACGGGGAAATGGATGGGTCCAGGGTTCTTATACTCGGGTAAAAAAGGGGAGGAGTAAAGGGAAACAACCAATGGGAATGAACTGAGGGTCAGGAGCCAGCAGGGGAACAACCAATGGGGATAACATGAAGGTGGGAATTACATCAAACAACCAATGGGGGTGTCGAAGGAGGGAGAACTTTCTAGAACTCAAACATAGGCCATCAGGGGATATACATAAACATGAACTCATCCATAAAACTGGGTGGGAATCACAAAAACCAATGAACATGAAAAATGCAAACTAGGAAACAAGGGGCGCCTGGGAACTCGCAGTAACCAGAAGGGAGAGTTAGATCTCTGTGCTGTCGGTGCCAGTCCACCAGTCCTCAGTTTGTTCATTTGCGGTGGCCACCGCCGCAAGCACCACAACAGTTCCACAGCGCCATTCCCTCATGATTGGTGGGAAATGTCTCTAGCTGTATTCCTGACTGGATGGGGGTGTTGCTGTGGTGATGATGTTTTGAATTGTTCACATATCACTCTTCAGTGTGTGATATATGTATTTTAATTCAAGGTTGTCTCCCATAATAGCACACCAGTGCTGACAAGTCCACTGTCGGGAAGATTATGACAGAGGTTTTAGATACTAATCTGTGTAGGGGTTTTGTGACACTTCTGTGTCAGAATTTTCTGTGGAGTCATCAGAGATTTTGAGTTATGAGGATTTCCCAATTTTGTAGGTATCTGTGGTAGGGACAGAGATTTGTAGCTCCCCTAAAAGCTGAGATGCCTTCCTTGTACAAGGAATTAACCTGTGGATGGAAGCTTTGAGGCACTGGAAAAGGAAATATATGAGAGATAAATCAGCAAAAATGTTTAGGAAGATAACACACAGCATATCTGGAAAACCTGTGAGAAAAGTTAGGTTGCACAAATTCCAAGTCAATGATGACTGCAAGGAGACCACATAGAATATTATGGGCAAAGATTAATTTTTAGATATGGAGACAAAAGAATTGCAGACTTAACTCCTGAATTCTTAGCTGCAGGGCTAATGTTTGCAATTCCAGGATTGTGCGATATTTGGGCAGTGAAACACATAAAACCATATCTGTTTTCAAAATTGCCATTGGCCGAGAAACACTGTCTTGGGAGTGGTTGTACATAGGGCATGTTGAAGACGTGTACAGTGCAAAAGGCAACCTGTTTCAAATTGAGAGTTGTGGGGTTTAGGTTGGAAAAGCCCATGTTCTGTTGAAATAAAGGAATTCAGTGAGAAATATGTATCTGTCCAGTAACTATATCCTATACTTCCTTCCTGGAAAACTGTTTTCCAACTGGAGATCCCCTCCTCCAGCTCCATCCTCCCATTTTTACTTTCTGTGTCCAGTCCTTCCACGCCCTGCTTGTACCATAAACAGTCCTGCCAGAAAGTAAGGTGGTAGCCATTTGTTAAAAAAAAGAAAATTATCCCCTGCAGTCCCTTTCGGTGGCATACTGGAAAATAAAAAATAAGAAAGAAAAAGCACAGCAGAGGAAAGACAATGACAAAATATGGTTAACACCTGGGGAACCACTAAAAATCTATTCTAGAGCCTGCATTGTCAATTAAAGGACAATACTTCTCTGTGTGCTTGACCCCACACAGAGCAGTATGAGGAATGGCAACCTTCACCCTTTTGCAGTGTACATTGTAGCATCCTTTCATTGTTACTGCTGTTTTCTCTGGATTGCAATTAAATTTTACCTTGCTTAACAGCACTGTCTATGGTTTCAAAACAGGCTCTCCTAACGTATTGCCAGATGCTGCATTTACATGAGTATGGGTAACACACATTCACAGAGGGACCGGGAGAGAAACTGTTTCAGTCTTGTCCTAATGAAAAGAAATTAATGTATGATCCTATGAAAGTAGCTGCTCTGCCTTTCTTGCCCCCTATCCCTGGAGGTAAACTGCTGCATGGCTTCACTGTGTCATTAGCTGTTGCTAGGGGAAAGACGCAGGCAGAGATCTTTTCCTTAAAGATTAAGCCTAGGCTTTTACCACTAGCAGTAGATAGGCAATCTTCCAGATGTCATGAACCACAGGAATTAACTGTCTCTCACCAGCATGATGTTGAGTCAAAGTCAGGACTTTAGTATTATCAAATCTCTTCAGCTTCAAAAATGCCCATGGGGAGACTCCAGAGTATTCGAATGTTCTCACTGAGGAAAGTGGTTAATCTCCCTTTTCCAAAGCCTTTGAATATCTCTCAAGAGGGTCCTCTGGTCTCTTCCAAGCTTCAGAGACTTCATGTTGAGTAGTGCGGTAGCCTTGTTTTTCTTCTCCCAGAAAAAATTCTTCAGTTCCCTGTAGCAGAGATGGATTTTCTTGGGTTTAGCAGACTTAGCTTTTGTCCCTATTTTGCAAATGTTGCCTTCATTTTAATTTTAACTTCATGCAACATTGATTCGGTAGGGTGGGATTCTCCAGGGATAGCCTTGTGACCTTTGCAGACTGCTATCAGATCATTCAACCTCACAACAAAATTTTTGGTCCTTTCAATGACTGAATTCACCAGAATCGGGGTGGTGACCCTCTGATAGCTGCCCTCGTTTTTGTTCTCCTGAACTGAAAATGTAACGGTGGTATAAGGTCACTTACATTGATGGGTTAAATACTGCGTTAAAGTTGTCCTCTTTGGAAGTAGAAAGGCCATGTATAAATTTTTGTCTCAGCTCGCAGTTTGAAGTGATGATCCCACCAGGATGCTGCTCTGGCTATTTTCTTTTTCTTTTTTTTTTTTTTTTTGAAGGTCCATAAGCTTGTGACTAGGTCTCCTGTTACTTTCCTGTTCGTTTTGGATTTCCTTCAGCTATAGAGGAAGGACAGGATATATAAATATTTCCAGATCTGTTGCTTGCAAATAGCAGGACTTCAGAGTTGCTGAATTCTTGCTTTAAAGGCTGTACTTTGTGTCCCCAGTAACCCTGGTACTCTGGATTGCATCTCAGTGTGAAGCTTTGTGCTTAGTTCAGGAGGGAAACCGCAGTGAGTGCACAGGCTGTGTGCCCAAAGTGTGCTCCTTGTAAGTCCAGGCACGGATATCAGCATATTCATACCTAGGAGAAGCGATGCTGCTCAGTAAACCGTTAATGTAGATTCACCTAACTGTTCCAGTTAAGTATGTTATCCTTAGTTAATTAACTCAGAAGTTCATCCTCACTGGAGGAAAAAAAGACTTCTAGAGACAGTCTGAGGAAGAAGGCCTAAGGCAGAAGGTTGAAGAAATCTGTGAGACTTCCTTTCCATGGAAACATTAAAAAAGATAGTTCATTTAGCTTGTTTCTGTTTTAATTGAGGGAATGAAATACTTGTCTGTGTGTTTGATAGTTTATTTTGTTTGATCTGCTTAACATAAAGGAAAAATCAAAACAGTGGTTTTAGTACCTGTTAACTACTAATCTGCTGGGGGTGGGGGGGGTGTGTTCCGATATCAAGAGCATTTTTTGAGGGCTTACCTCTAGTTTTGGTGGGTTTTTTTCGTGCTGGTGTAAGGCTAAGGTTGTTACAGAAAAGCCTTCCTTTTATGGACAATGGACTTTTATGGACTAAATGGTAAAAGATTTGTGTTTGTCAGTGTCATTAGCAGATTCCTAGGGAAGAATATAAGAACAGGACAATCAGACAGTGATACTTGCCCAATAAATTCTCTCTGTATCTTTCAGCTCTTTGCTTTGCAATATTGAGAGCTGGAAGAAAATTCCTGTGATTGAGATTTGAACTGAAGTTGCTAAAGGCTCAGTGCAAAACATTAACCAATTCCTGGTGATCACCAGAAACAAGTTAAAGAGTGCTGGTGTCCAAATACACGTGCAACAAACCCCGTATCACTCAGCTGACTGTGAGATCAAGGGTACTTCGGTGTGCAGTGGAAGATGAGGAGAAGCTGGCATCCAGCACTTTTTTCCTCTTAAAAAGCAGCTGCAGGTGGCGCTCTGACTTTGCTTTTCCTCAGGACATCGCTGTTTCGGGAGCACTGGAGCAGTATTCACAAAACAGGCTTTGAGGAACATTCAGATGAAGGAAGTTTTGTGCCATAGATCCTCATCATAATAAAAAGCCCAGCACACCTCTTAAGTGTATGGAACAGCAGCTATGCTTCCCGCAGGCATTAGTAATTGCTCTTTTAGCCCCTACATAAATTGCAGTTCTGTGGGTACAAAGACGCTGCAGACTTCTGTAGGACCCTACTTGTTAGGGGAAAATGCAGTCAGGGTCTTTTATCTTAAAGGTTAGGAAAACAAAAAATATCACCACTAAGACTTAAAAACTGTGTTGGGTATCTCTGCGGAAACACTGAAAACTGTTCTGTTTTTCTGAGTGTCTGCTATGAGCCAACACCTTCTGCAAGTGTGTCTGTCCCATGCACAGTCTGCTGTGCTGTGCATGAGAAACAGCATCTGCTTTGGTCCATTTGTGCTGTGTCCTGCAGCTGTTGCTGCTACCAGAAAAGGAAGTCTGTATTTGGAACATGGGAGTGCTGGTGAATAGAAGGGCAGTAGCCAAGTGACTCCAAGCTTTCTAGCCATGCCATACACACAAATCTAATCACTCACTGAGCTTATATAATAGTGCCCTATGACATGCTTTTACTAAGCAGAATTTCTTTGTAGTGTACTTGATCACTGCTGCCTCCTAAGCACATTTATTAACCTAAGAATAATTTGAGATTTATGGGGACAAAGAAATTACCTCAGAGTTCTGATTGCTTGTGGATTCTGCCATGCTCCCTGGTGCAACTTAAAATGTGTACCCCAGTGGTTCTTGTTGTCTTTGTTGAGGTTGGCTCTGGAACCTCCACTAGCTACACAGAACTGGAGAATCTCCATGTGATGATGTGATGGACAGTAGAATCCTGGCATAAAATTTAGTTTCACAAAGGAGGGAAGACCTGACTTTTTTCCAAGAAGAGTGGTTGCATTATTAGGTAAGCAGATAATCCTCCTTTGGCTTCCTGATTTTGAAAATATAATGATCAAGTGTTTGGCTAAACCAGGTTTTAGCCATCTGTTAGGTGAAAGCAGATTACTACAGAGCAGTGGATTTGGGCTGTATTCACAAGAATCCATGTTCTTTGTGTTCTCTAGACACTCATGATGATGGTGTAGAGAGAAACTGCCCTAAAAACGAAGTAAGTAATTCATGTCTTTTGGAGAAGAAAAGTTTTGGTAGAGAATGGGTTTGCATGCTGTGCACAGTGGAATAAGAATTAGGGTTTACTGTGGAGATGGACATGTGCCTCTCCAGCTTATTGAGATGCATTTGAAGATTATGGAAAATCCTGTATGAAACCAGTCTTGCTGAATTCTTCTATATATTGTCAGTGGGATTAGTGCTGAAGTGCAGCCTGACCTTTCTGTATGCCCATTTTTCTGCTCGGGGAACGTTCTGGTAGGAAGAGAAGTACAGTCTGAGTATGTGCCCAAATGTAGGCAATATGCAGTCATGGAAAAATAAAAATCCTAGAACTTGAGTGCACCTGAAACTTGTATTATATCAAGTTCTGTTTGGGTTTTTTCTCCATGATAGCTAAACGTTTGTTTATAAATTGCAGAACAGTGTTTTTGATTTCACAATACTGGTCTCCTGGAAAACTGCTGTTAGTGACTCCTGGTTCGAAGAGTCTTCTGTTATGAGCAGTGAAAATCTGTGTTAGTTGCAAGCACCAAAGGCATGAAGAAAGTGCCTGGTTATAGATATTAAGAAATTGACATCTTTAGGACTTCTAATTAATGTTTCTGTGGAAAAAATAGATAAATTTAAAAAAATCATGGAACATATCTGAATGTTACTGATTGAATAAGGAGGTTAATGAAAGAACAATTAGTTTTCAGGGTTTTCAGGTCTTCACATTTTCTTGGGAAACTATGAAGTTTGGCAGTGGTATACAAAGGAACGTCATAGTAAATTGGAAAAAAATAGTAAGATAGACTGCAGTTCTATTGTATTGACATCAGCTGTAAGGAATCCTAGTGGTAATTTATATATTGCAATTAGTGGATTCACAGTGTAATGATTAATGAGAGATGCAAAGCTGAAACAATTTTAGTAATTTAAATGTTTAAAAACAGATAGAGTTAAGATATTTGCTACATGTATGACAGTGAAAATGAAATAATATCTGATAGGTAATATTAAAGGAAAACTCGATATCAAAGGAAAATTTTAGGAATGGGAACTTGAATTGCAATGCCAGAAAATAAGAACTATTGACTTACTGTATCGATTCTTTTAAAAATGTGTGTGTGCGTGAAGGTCTGTGCACTTCGTGTTCTCTGCTAACAAAAAAGTTTGAGAGAATTACAGAAAACACTTTTTTCTTACCAATGTTTGCTGGAAATAAGAACTGTTAATTTCGGCTGAACTAGTAAGAGGTTTGACTATAGCAGCTGAAGGGGGCAGGACTACCAAAAGCCTTGCAGGTAATTCATTTTTAAGGGAATTGTGTGCAAGATGTAGTCAGCTCTCTGATTTTACTTTTTCTCTCCAACTGCTTTCTTTAAGAAGACTTGTTTGGGGATAAACCTAAGGAGGAAGGCTCCTGTGTAGGGCATTCCCTAAGTAAACACTTAATGCACCTTTTCCAGACAGATCAGTAAGCAGCATGTCCAGCTGATGTTCCTACCCAGTCAGGGTGCTGGGGGTATTCAGTTTTACATACTTTTCTATGTATTTGAAAGCAAAAAATGGGTTGTACCTTGGTTAGTCACCCATCTTAAACATGTAATTCTAAATACTGGAGAATTACTGGTCTAGAGAAATTATGAGTATAATTAAGGATTTAAAAAATGGCACTGTTCCCTCACACGGTTTTTGGTTTTGGTTTTGGGGTTTTTTTCAGTTGAATGCTATCATAGTGGCATCTCGGATGTTTTCAAAACTTGAGTGGACAAGGCTCTGAGCAACATGATCTAACCTTGAAGTTAGCCCTGCTGAGAGTAGGAGGTTAGAGTGGATGGCCTCCATGGTCCCTTCTACTGTAAATTTTTGTATTATCATGAAGATTCATTTTTAAGTATTAAAATACCTCTTTTATAAAGGACAAGATAACTGAGTTCTATTCTGACATAAACTCTTGGTATAAGCAATATGTAACACATTTTTTTTTGTCATAAACAAATACTCCAAGAATTTTTCTCCTTAATTTTTTAAATGAGTCCTTTCTGCAGAGTTATATCTTTTCCTTCACCTTTATGATGAATACAGTTTCTCGAAAAAATTTTTTTTACAGAAAAGGCTTTTACAGCCAAGTCAATACTCATGAGTCTGCCTTTGTTGGTCATGAAACATTCCATTTGCATTCCATATATATCTTAATTATTGTCCACTTTATAAATATATATATTAGAGGACATTTTTCTTATGCAGAGAGAGAGTTCAATATTTGTTTTTTGTGATACATTTGGCAGTACCACAAATTCCATACCAAGGCGCTGTTCCCAAAGAAGCCGTTTAGGAGTTAGTGTCTCAGAAGGGGTGGGAACAAAGACATTGCTGAGGATACCATGCAGCTTGAGGCCCTTCCAAGATCAGATACCAGAGCAGGAAGAGCTGGCATGGTGACAGTTGTGAGACAGCTTCTTCAGCCTGATCAAAGAGCCTTTAAACAGGTGTTTGTGCTCAGCTTTGAGAAAATGCAGTTTCTGATAATCCTGTTGAAATGTGTCGTGATAGTTATACCACAGGCTCACCTCAGCAGTTGATCAGACATGAGGTGTTGGCAGAGTGACAATCTAGTGTGTATCAGTTCCTCAAAACACTGGTAGACTTGGAGTTTGTATGGAGCCTACACCCAAGTCAAGACATTCCCAGTCCTTCAGAGTCTAGGCTGAGAATTCTTGGCATCATTTTAGAAACTGGGAGGCTTTTATAATAGAGAACACATTAACTAGGAAATTACTCTGGCACTGCTTAAGCAACACCTTTATTGAAGTCAGATGTTGCCACTCATAAAAATAATGGCAAAGGCTGTTCAGGATTACACATAAGAATTGCATTTTAAAGGCTGTTATAGGAATTGACCATAATTTATATAAAAACTTGCAATATTAAAGCACAAGAAATAATTCAAAAGCTAGGTCTATAAATGCTGTTCTGATAATTTTTTGTCATCAAGATGAAGTCAGTATCACTGTCAGTTCAGGAAAAGTTAAAAATTACAGTGTATTTTGTAGTGTTACCCAGTGTCACCCAAAGGCTAACAGTACAACCCAAACATACAGTGAGACAGTGACAGATTGTAATTACTAATGTTTCATCCTGAACAAACCCACACATTCACTTCTTTCCTTGTAATGAGAGGGTAGTTCTGAATTTTCTTGGTGGGGAGAAGGCAAGTACCAAGTTATCTATTTCTGCTAGCTTGCCTAAAGCAAGCTCAGTGCTGTAAAATTTAAAACAGAAAGCTATGAAAAAAACACAGGAGAGGAGATTAGCACAATGTGAAGAGCTGGCAGCTACCCAATTGTCTACTGTGTCTGGTATTCATAGCACTGCAGTTTCAGTGTTTGCATCATTGTGAGTGAGATGAAGTCATAAAGCATTAACAAGTGATTTGATTTTTTTTTTCTATGATAATTTTTAGAGGGTACTGAGGATGGGGTGCTGTGGTGATTTAAGGTAACAGCTTAT
Source organism: Oreocharis arfaki (assembly GCA_013398015.1). NCBI lineage: Eukaryota > Metazoa > Chordata > Aves > Passeriformes > Paramythiidae > Oreocharis > Oreocharis arfaki. The sequence goes on from VZRR01000320.1 coordinate 523,548, forward strand.
CAAATGAAATGTAGTGTAGCCAGCTCTTCGTTCTTGCCAAGGGGACATGGATTAATGTAAGCTGTTGAAGTTTTTACACATTCTGGTACTAGACAGGAATGTTTTATTGCTAAAGGAGTTCAGAAACGTAAGAAGCACTAACATTTGGGGCAAGATGAAGAGGGGGTGGCAAAAGCCAGAATGTGGCATGCAGCAGGTGAAGAGAAGGAAGCAAAGAGAAAGCATTCTTAAAGGACTAGGACAAAGGGCCTAGAAACAAAACCAAAACCAAAAATGCTTGAAGTATCAATGTATTAAAACTAGCTATCCCATGTGTGATTTTCAAATATATGCAGTCCTCCAGAGCTGCCAAGTACTGAAGAGAAGAAATGCTTTAAACAGAAAAAAGCTGGGTAGGGAGGACTATGGCCTCAAACAGGGTGACCCACTGCCATGTTGCAAGATTTTTCCTTTGTCAGTGTGACACTTTGACTTTGCATCATCATTCACTTTTCTGTGGTCAAGCATTGTGGTGGGTTGACTATGGCCGGAAGCCAGACACCCACCCAGACACTATCATTCCCACTCCTCAACAGGATGGGGGAAGAAAATAAGATAGAAAACCTCAAGAGTCAAGATACAGATAGGGAGACTTATCACTTAGCAATTACCATCAAAGGCAAAAAAGACTTACCTTCAGGAAAATTAATTTATTGTCCATTAGAGTTAGATAGAGAGAAACAAAGACAAAAGTTGAAACACTTCCTTTCCACCCCCTTCTTCCCAGGCTCAACTTCACTCCTGCTTTCCTAGCTCCTCTATATCCTTCTTTCCACACACTGAACAGGACAGAGGGATGAGGAATAAGGATTTTAAGTCAGTTCATAGCATTTCATCTCTGCACCTCCTTCCTCCGTGTCTCACTTGCTCCATCATGGATTCTTTCATGGGCTGTAGTCCTGTGGGATAAACTGACTCCTACATGGCCTCCCCAGTCTGCAATTCATTCAGAGCACATGCATCTGCCCCGACATGGTATCTGCCATGGCTGCAATGTGGATATCTGCTCCAACATGATCCTCTGTATGCTGCAGGGTAACAACCTGCTTCCCCATGGTCTTCTCCATGGTCTGCAGGGGAATCTCTGCTCCAGTGCATGGAGCACCTCATTCTTGCCTGCTTCTTCTCTCACCTTGGTGTCTGCAGGGCTGCTTCTCACACGTTTTCCCTACCACTCTACTGCACAGTGGTTTTTGCCTTTCTTTAAATGTATTGTCCCAGAGGTGCCACCGTTGTGGCTGTGGGGCTCAGCTGTGCCCTGTGGTGGATTGGCTGAAGCCATCTAGAACTTGATGTGTCCCACAAAGGATAGCCCTGTCCTCTGCTCACTGTGACTCTTCTGCAACCCCCACTGTCCAGCACCTTGCACACAAACCCAGTTCAAGCATCATGACACCTCTAGCCACTTTCTTCAAAAAATGTAGTAGATAGAGAGGGTATATATGTTATCATTACATGCTGGGCCATGCCTGTTTGAAAAATATCAGTGTTTATACTCTTCCCTAGGGCCTAGATCTGAAAAATACAGCAGTATTGTTATTTTTTTCCAAATGGGGACAAACATAATTGATGGAGTCATATCTGCATGTGGTTGATATGGCAAATCCCCTCTCTCACTTGGTAATACAACCTTACCTAGACAGTGAAAGATCACATTGCCAATTCAGGCCTTCATTTTTCTTGTGCCACAGCATGATGGAGCATTCCTTTGGTAGTCTTTCTGCAGGCAGAGATGGCTGTGGAATTTGTAAGTGCCAATGTTTTGGACACTTTGTGAATAACTGAAGCCTGATTTGCTCTTCATTACCAATGTGAAGATGCAAGAGAAAGATGTTACTGTGGCTGGACTACAGTTTCTGCAACAATCGTCCTCCCAGCCTACAGTAACTACTAGTAGCACATGTAATGCACAGGAAGAGCTCAGAATCTGAAATGCTATCTTCAGCCTTTTAAGTAACAGTAGTGATAATTCTTGCCATGATTTAAAAAATCTACTAAATGATTGTTAGTGAAGTGTCATTTTAGGAAAAAAAATTACTTGTCTTGTAAACCCATGCTGGTTTTCACAGGCACTATTGTGATGTTTGCATTCCAGTTCAACTGCTTTCTGTCTTCTCTTCTGGCTTTTGATGAGTCAGAATCCATGCAAGGACTGGTGCTGTTGTATGTATGAAATGAGAAATTCTCTGTTTTAGGAAGATGCAGATGCCTTTTTTGTAATTGCTGTAATCTCTTCTGAAGAATAATTTATGGATGTAATCTCGTAACAAAACTACACATATGACAGTTGACACTACATAACCTTTGCTGGGAATAATATATGCTTCTGTAGGACAGTGAGATGAAAGGATTTCTAGCTCTAACAGTGTGTATGGAAATCTGCATGGCATCTTCTTGGTAGTATGGCCTGAGTAACAACAGTTGATACAACAGGAGTATGAGTGAGTGAACAGAATACCCCAAACAAACTATTCTGAAGCGTGTTTGCCCAAAAATCTGATACTGCTAGGATGAAAGTAACAATGATTGAGTTTGCTTTAGATTACCTTCATTATGATTAAATTATAACAAAAAAATTACCAAGATACTTTTGAGAAAATAAATCAATTTGAAAACTAAAAAGAAGCTTGAAAAGTAAAAATAAAATTAAAGAGGCTTGAAAATTTGTGATTGTGGGGAGAGATCTTGAAGTCAGTGGAACAGAACAGCAACTTAGTCAGATGCCATGAGCATCCGGGCACTGGAGCAACAGTCTGGGTGGCAACACAGAGACTCACACCTTAGATGTGTGTATGTGAACTTGTGAAGTGCTTTTTCATCAGTGTGTCTTGGCAGATTGTAAGGACATACACATAAAACTAGAGAACCCATATCTCCATCAGCAGCTGTGGGTAAGAATGAAGAACTTCTCCTAAAGTGAGGTTACATAGTGTGGATGCAGGAAGAAATGCATGTGTTATTTGAACAGGAGCTCCAGAGTGGTGAGGGGGTGGCAAGGTGGATAACATATCCACAGTGGGTATTAGGGGAAGACAAGTCTTTTAAAAGCAGAAGTTACACTGGTACACAAAGAGTTTGCATTTCAAGGTTAAAAAGAGGAGCAGAAGGAGGAGTGTGGGACAGATCAGCAAAGAGAACATTCTGGTACACAGCTGAAAAAACGGAAAGGGTAAAAAACCTGGGCAAATATAACACAGCAGTTGACAACTAGTGCAGTGCTGGAACACATCGTTCCAGAGCAGGAAAAGCCATGCAGCACTTTAGATGATTGCCAGCCAAAAAAGAACTGCCTAATTAGAAAATTACAGTTAAGGGGAGCTTTCATGAAAACACATATTGGCAACACCCACCCTGCCAAAAAACTCCCCAAATCATCACTGCAAACATAAGAAATCTTAATGAAGAAGAGTAGGTGCTGCTGAAGGAAGCTGCTTCCACAAATTTTAGCGGTAGGGAAAAAGGGAAATCATTTTAATGAAACAGAAGCAAAACATAATTCTTACTGAAACGAATCCCAGCTGCTTGAATAACCAAATGCCTGCTAAAGGTGATTTTCTCAACTCCTTTACTTTAGGAAAAATATGTGTGACAGCACTCTGAGTATTCTCACCTGTACTTGGCTCTTCATATCAATGATGTGTGCATTTATGTCTTCCTAGAAGAGAAAGCTACCATGACCGGAATATTCTTGTTCCTTTGTTGGCCAAAGAGAAAATACAAATATTGGAAATGTCTCCCTGCAACAGCCATTCACTATGTAAAAAACTCTCCTGCCCTAGCACGTAGGGCGATGGAAGGCAATTACCTTCTCTAGAACAGGAACATCCTAGTACAGTGCTCATGTTCTCAACAAACTCTCAGCATTAGCACATGAATGGCTGAGGTAAAGTGCAGTCTACTGCTAAAGATTAAATATGAGAATTTTTTTCAGTAGAGATGCTCCAAATACCTTTATAATCTTATTTGGATATACAGGCTGGTGTGGCTGCTAGAAGAGAACTATACCATTTAGCCATATATAAATTTACTTACTTGACAGGACAGGTATAGCAGGTGGGTAGCAACACCTGCTCTATAAGCAGACCCTCTCCCTCCCACCAACATGCACGTGTACATGGGAATCAGAGCTTCAGCCCTACCAGCCCAGTGTAGACAAGCTGAGTACCAGTGAGGGAGCAAGGGGCTTGCTCTGACTGGTTCTGTGCTGCAGCCACAGTGGACAGCCCAACTCCCATACATGGTGGTTCCTGTCCTTGCACTTTTGCATCTATAGATGTTACACATCTGTGTAGACTTCCTTTCAAGCAGATAGTGCCATAATTATTTATTGCTTTCTAATGGCTTGGCTAATCTTGTAGCCTCAGACCAGCCTTTGAACTTTCTCCATCACTGAGGCCAAGTAGAGGTTGCTACCAATTGTGGTTGATGTTACTTGTCAGGTTCTGCCTGGGTGTATTTCAGAAAAAAATGGGTCTATTTATTATCCAGGCCCAACCAGGTGAATCTGATCACCTCATGCTGCAGGTAACCAACAGCAGTCCATTGCATAGTAATCTGTGTTTCTGCTGGGTAGTATGACACCTGGAAAAGGTTTAAACCAATTGCCTGCAAAGTCTCTGGGTTGTTCCTCTGGAACCTTTTGCCTACTTGGCCTGTGGGTGATTTAAAATTGCTTTAAAATTTTAAGGTAAGAAAAACAACTTAGAATGAAATTGATGTAAAAGCCTACAAATCAGTGTCTTGGATGTTCAGTTATGTAACTCCAAGTCTGCTAAGCTGTCTCTGTGAAAAGCTTAGGAAACAGTGGCTGCCTTTCAATGATCATCCTCATCTTTTTAAGCTTTCTTTACATGAGAGGGAGGTACATGATCTGTAGGTTTTGTCAATATTGTCCATGCAGTCATTGCTAGGACAATACAAGCTGGTGCCCTACCCCCTGAAGCGTAGTATCCCGTGTTCCCACTACAGAAGGGGCATTCCAGCATGCAGCTTCCCACTTCGTTCCAACAGGATGAGCAACTTTTCTTATGTGAAGCAATTGTCAGACACTGGATGAGATCAACATGCGGAGCCGCCTTGGAGTGCAGGTGTCTGTGTGCGGTGGGAGGGGCAGGCCGGGCTTTGTGCGGGTGAGGAGGTGCCCAGACCCTCAGCTGAGCCAAGCTCTCCACCAATCACATGCTAGGGCAGAGTGAACCCAGCCTCTGATTGGCAGAGCTGTCAATCAATCACCTACTGGGGTGCCAGCCCAGCCTCTGACTGGCCAAGCAACCAGAAGTCCTGCCTGAGGGGCGGGGCCATGAAGCCCAAGGCTTTAAAAAGGGCTGACAGTGAGGCAGCCATTTGCCTGGACCCTGCCTTCTCTTGCCCTCCCCATGGGAACCTCGGAGTTGGTAGCTACATGTGTATTTTCCTGTACCTTTTCTGTCTTTCTCCCTCTTCTTACTCTCTTTACATGGAACATTTTTGGGTAACTTAACATCTCATAGGTTTAAAGGTTTCTAGGTTGAATGGGCTGAGTTTATGCTAAGTTAATATTAAATTAATACTAAGTTATGCAATTATAAGTGTTTTGTATTGAATTTGGTGTTGTATTTACTCCTTTGCCAAAGTTCCTTAATTTTGCTGTATTTTTGCCTGTAAACTTTTGTATGTTTGTGACCTCTTGAGAATATCTGGTTGGTATTTCTCCTTGCACCAAATTAAAGTAAAGGAACCTTTGGTTTAACTCCTGAGTTTAAGGTCTGGGGTGTAACACCAATATTGCCTGGTACTATTGCAGTGCATAAAACTCCAGTTGTGGTTGTGTGTCGAAGTCACACCTAAGAAGAGTCTGTGTTGCTCACTAAGCTGCTGACGTAGGCACCGTTGGAGTCCTTCGGATGGCACTTAACACCTTTTTTCAACTGCAGAGTCATGCCCCATGCAATTTCTTCTGGTTCCCAGGAGCATCATGGCTAGAGTTTTAGCAAAGCATTGTCTTTTCTGTAATTTTGTTGGAGGTATCTTTGTGGAAAGACACAAATCCTTTTTCTTTAAGAGACTTTCTGCTGTTACTGTGCCCTTGCACGTTGTCCTGGCATGCAGATAGGATCTCTTGGGCTTTTTAGCATTATCAGCCACAGGAATTGTTTCTGAGAAGGGTAGCGGAAGGAAGTGAGATGAAGAAGGGTCAGGGGCTTGGCTGGCATTTCCAAACCTGCAGAAGATGACTACGAAAAGAGCTCATAGAACACTATATTTGACTACTTAGGCAGACAAAAGTCTTTGAAATCTAGGCTTGAGGTTTTTTTCTTAAGTTGCGTCTTGAAAAAGGTGGCCAACTGTTTTTGTGCTTCCTGCTTCAACTGACCAGAGGATAAAAGAAGGCTGAGCATACTGTTGCAAAAGGGAGAACTAGCTGTCAAAAGCCCATGTATAATTCTGAAGGATGCTGAAAGGCGCTTTGGCCACATGATCTGTCCATGAGAGCTTTACTGCATAATGTCATTAAGTGCAACAGCACTACATGGATGGATGAATGGTGATATGACAAGTTGTTTCTGAAGTGTCACAAACCGTTCTTTGTTTCTTGAGTTGTTTTTAATCCTTACAGAAAGAAAGCCTAGCATTTCCGTGTTGCTGCAAGTTTATAAAACCATACATGAATGTTTCCTTATTTCTTTCATGGTCATATTGTGCATAATCAGCCCCAGCAGAAAAAGCTAGATGTGCCCTAGTTTTGTGCTGCTCTGTTAATGTGACTCATGTGGTATTTCAAGCTAAAAATGTGATATTATTTCCATCCTTTATCAGAGTAAGAACCTGCAACTAAGCAATATATATGGCACAGCTGCTGAACTGCAGAGTTATTGGTGATAACTTGAAAGTACTGAATCTCTTGAGTATTTTGTTTTACAAAGTCCCTTTTGCATAATGTCCTGTGCATAATGTGAAAAAACTGAATAGGATGCAACCATTTCTTCTGGTGAGATGGACAACTGACATGGGCTGTACTCAGTGGTCCACAAGTTTTCAAAGACCCGTTCTTCAAAGAACTGCAGCATATATGTGTTAAATAAAAAATGTAAAAATTTCAAAACATTCTGGTTTCAGTGATCCAAGCTGATAATGTTAGCATTGAGATGTCAGTGCTATAATGTCAATATGGCTGATGAACTCAAGTGTTTTATAAACAAGGTTTGTTTTGTTTTTCTTTTTTTTTTCTGGAAGATGAACTTAGGATCATCTGTTTTACATATACAATGATCTCTGTGAGTTTATACACTTTGTCAGGAACTGGGCTTTTTATACATTTTTGAATTGAACAATAATGGAGCTTAACAACACGTTATGAACCAAGGTTTTATTGAGACAGTGGGAAGGATGAGCAATGACATAGCTACATGGAAACTCACCCAATCCACAACATCAGACACAGCATCATTAGCAATGCCATGGTTTTGGTGGACTTCCAGGGACACTTGGTGTTGGAGTCATCTGGCCACAGCTGCCAATCATGCAAATGACTTCTGTAGGTGAGTAGGAATCATGTCACCCCTTGCCTCCGCGGGTGGCACTGTGATATGAGAGAATCCTACCTTAGATGAATAATGTGGGTGGGATCCTGCCTATGCTGCCTGTGTCAGCCAGGGCAGGGTGTTGGCCATCTGTCAATGTGTCTGATACTGCTTGGGCCAGGGTGTCACCAGTCCAGCTGGGCTGACCATAGTAGTCAGAGGCAGGGTGTCAGGAACTAGGTTTTCTGTACATTAAAAGAGAGTAAGTATAAGCTCTCAATTCCTTGTCAATGCTTAAGCCAGCAATTCATGAGAAGCGGTGTATAACAGAGTTAGAATAGGGTACAACCAGGTAAACTGTTCATTGGTAGTGGGAGATTATTTTGGGTTGCTTTTGAATACTTGTAAATGTTTTCTGTATTTTCTCTCTACGCTCCAAATAGCACTTCTTTCATTCTACTGATACCCAGGCAAGCCCTTAATTAATCCTAGCATGTGCAGCTGACTTACAGGGACTGATACTTGAGCTGAGATAATTCTTGTCAATTTTGCATCTGGAAGAATGTGTTGATGCCTTTTTGCAGACCAACTGAAGGCAGGAGGTTTTCTAGGCAATGTTATAACCATAGGCCAAATGAAGGATTCCTACCATTAAAAAAACCAAGCAAGTGTACCGTAAAGGACTGTTAAAGAACCAGATTGTTTAAGAAAACATTTCGACCAAGTTTTTTTTGATTGCAATTCTGATAGTTTTTGAAATGCAGATGTGCTCTGATACCAAATTAATAACTTTTCAAAGAAGCAGTAAGATAGCATGCAATATTTTTAGATTTTTTTTTAGATCAGGAAATAATTTGAGAGAATCTAATACAGCCCATGCAACTGCAGTGACTAATCCTATTTCTTGTGCTCCTAATGGGAACAAAACAACTGTTTTATTTGGCCTTCTGGGATTTTATCTTCACATGGACACTTCAGGTTGATAAGCCAGAGAACAAATACATTGTATAGCAGCTATGCTCTTCTGGACTGCATCATTTATTTGAACACTGGAAGTCTAAAAGTTTATAGTCTGAGCTTAGTGAGTAACCTTCATCTTTTCATGTACTCTTGATGTAAATAGAACACCTCCAAAAGACAGTTCATCTCGCTTGCTTTTATAGATCTACTTTAGGATGAAATGGAGAGAGATTCTATAAGAGAAGCTTGATCCCAAAAAAAACTTTTACTGATGATCTATGGCAAGTGTTTGGCACAAAAGCAATTTTAATATTCCATGTGGGAGGCCTGAACCAGGTTAGTTTGGAACAGCTGTGTACTGCCCCTGACTCCACTGAATAACAGCTGCCCTTACTGCAAGTTAAGAAGTTAATTCACTGACAAACTCTGGTTAAACTGACATTTAGGATTAGTTTGAAAGGAATTTAAGGTAAGCAACATCCCATTACCCCTGCAAAACACTTGTAAAATAAAGATATGTGCATTTTTAGGAGGTATAAAAAACTTGAAAAATAACAACCTCACAGTCATGATTTAGAAAACCACATTTATTTGTTCTAAAATTGAAAGTCGGGAAAAAAAAAAAGCTTTATGTATGCATTCTACCCTCACTAGAATGAAAATAATCAGGTGTTAATTTGGATGTGAGAAATGTTTTCAGTTCTGCTTCAGAAAGTATTATTAAAACTTGATGGGAGCTAATGGCAAGCACAGGCAGCAAGTATTAATAATGCTGGAGACCTAGCATAATCAAGTTGTAATAGCTGCTTCCAAAGGGATGTTTTTGTCTTGTCTGCAGGGCTCAATTTTCTCTCATAGGCAGGAGGAGAGCATCTGAGCAATAGGAGAGATCAGCCTCCCAGGCACGACAGTTGCATCTGCTCCTACCGTCAAGTTGTGCTCCTTCTTCTTCTTCTGGTGACACATGTCAGATGAATTAATGACGAGTACTAGGCCTCCAGTAACAAGGGAACACTTTGTCGTCGTTGTTGTTTAAATCTGTTTGTTTTAATGCAGATGTGTGCTTAGTGTGACCCTGGTATAGAGCTGAGTGTAGATAATCATGCCAGGGATGAATTCACATTGCAGATAACAATTTTAAATGGATACAGTAATCTGGGCCAGTAGTTTGAAAACCCTAACTGTTAAAAAAAACCCCCAAGTTTTCAAGGACAAGATTTTTTTGTATATAAGTACAAAAGCAGTCAGACACTTGTAACTTCCTGTTACCCTAAGAGTTTGGAAAACCTGTAGAGAAATCTGTCACTTTGCAAGCCTGTAAGAGGAGGAACAAGAAATTACTCTTAACAGCCTGGATCCAGGAGACTTACCCCTTAGAAGGAGGAATATTCTTGATGCTTCTTGAGGTTTATGTTCTTATTTACATGAGCACTTGCTATCTGCTGCACAGGGGAGAGTTGCCAGGTTTGTAGTCTGGATCAAATGTGAATTATGGGCTCTCCCTGAGGCCACATATGAAAAGGTTATGAAAGAGCATAGGTGAAGGAACACCCTGGATTTTATTTAAATGGAAGATTTTTACATACTTTCAGATTGTGAACTTACATAACTCAGAGTACTGGAGAAGACTCAGTCTTGGTACCTGAAAGAATATGCATGATCCCCCATCCTCTGTGTAGATTACCTGTGCTGCTTTTTTCCCAATTTCTCAGCCTTTGGGAATTGCTTTACTTCTGAGGAAAAACAGTACGGCAAGAGAAAATGAAACAACAGCATACAAAGAATTCCAATTCGTGGCACAAACTTTTTAGTGCGTGATTTGGTCGTTGAACTATGTGGCTTATAAGAGAAGTAATTTGATTAGTCTAGTGCTTTAAGGGTTGTCCCCCTTCCTCTTTTTTTTTTTCCCCAGGAACTTGCTCTTTCAGAATGTCCATTTCCAGAGGCAAGAGTGGTTATATTAGTCTTTCTAAGAATAATTTTTATAAAGGCGAAGAAGTTCCTTAAAAGGGACAAGAAGAAAGAATATTGATGTGGCAGAGTAGTACCTTAGATTAATCCTGAGTTAACAGTGTTCAGGATTCACCTGTTGGCTATTTCAATCTGCTGCAACACCTGACAGGTTGGGAGCTGGACTCAGGCTTCCTAAACCCTTTCCTAATTGAAAGAAGCAGACAATCCCTGCCAAAGTCAGTCTGATAACAGTATTGTCAGTTTCACTCAGGTGGGAGGCCCCTTCAGGTGTACCAAAGTAGTTTGGATAAACTGAGGGTGTAGAGAAAAGCTGTAAAACTGGTATGGCATTCTCCTTTCCACAGCAGACTGAAAAACTCTTAAGAATGGAAGCTCCTTGCTGGTGTCAAGGAAGTATTACAGAAGGAGTAGCAGGGGAGTTAATGTGAATATAGGGTACAGGCACTCATTTGGTTAGACAAATGTTCATAAATGAGGGAGATATAAAGGTTAAAAAAAAAGAAAAAAAGTGATACAATGTTTGAATCTTTGGCCAGATTTCTGTATGGGCCTTTACTTGTGCATTTGAGCCATTATCTAGGCGTGTCACTGAAAAACAGGAAATAAACTCTACAGCCAGTTTACTAGGTTAGAAAGTGAATGTTACTTTGTTAGCGGTGCTGGATTCATGGGGAATTCTCAAAGCATGCATACCCGGTAACCTAACAGACCAGGTTATGTTCCTCAAACTAATACATATTCATCATATTTCCTGAATATATGCATATATGCTACTTATTTCCATGGACTTACTGGCTATGGTTCTGGATCTTCTGGTGGATCTTATCTCCTTGAGAGTATGTCAATTATGTGGTCAGGGCATAATGTACTTCTCTTGCCATTCTTTGTTCTGACACAAAATCCTTGTTCTCAGAACTAAGATATCTGCTAGCACATATTAATCACTAATATAAATAAATAAGGAAGCATTAGCTGGCACAAGACTTATTAGTCGTATTAGTCAGAGATTTAGGGAGTTAACACAAGGCCACATTAATCTCTGGTATTTGTACTAATTGCTGCTACAAAACTAAGTATTTACCATGACTACAGGGATCATACACTATTGTGCTAAAGTTAAAAGAATTTTTCAACATCTTCACCCAGTGCTGCTTAGACTTCTTCTTAAAGAAATATAACTTGTTTGGTAACAGGTATAGGTCTGCCAAGTGGGATTTCTTCATTCCCAGCTTCTATTTTTCACTTTGTGGCTTGAAACACACCTAAGGCTATTGCCTTACTCATCAGATCTAACTGAAAGTTGAGAAGCTTTATTTCCAACAGATTTGGTGGTTCAGTGCTGCATGTTGGAAGAGTTTGTTTTTTGGGGTTTTTTTAAGTAACAAAACAGGGATTTTTAACTTCAATCAAGATGCAAATCACTCAAAAAAAAATCACACATTTCAACTTATTAGGGATTTCTGAACAATCTGATACCCGAACTGTAATTGTTAGCTGTAGAAAAGATAAAATCTATCAGTATCAATGATCAAATTTAAAGAAAGTGGTGGAGGGAGTCACATTCTGTGGTGATGTTGTTTCTTTAAGCTGTCATGCTTAAAAGCAGATGCTGACAAGCAGGATGGTGAGGTGGGAAAGCAGTGTGGGTTGGAATAATTTTCCCTCATTCCAGAAGTTATACGACTTTGCCCAGCAGTCTCCCAGCATTTTTATTCTTTCTTCCGTTTTTTCCCTCTCTAACAAACCATGTATATGTAATAACTCTTATCGGTATTAATTGGTCATGCTTTTGTAACTTTCTGGCTGGCAAATGCTTCATTATCACCTCAGCAGCATTGCGAATCAGCAGGATACCAGCCATTAGTGTGTAGTGTAAAGGAGTAGCTGCTGTTATACTGAAATCTCACAGAAACCTAATAACATGGAGGCTGCTCTGCTGTAGGTCAAAGTCTCTCATCAGTGATATCCAGTGCTTCTTTAGAAAGTGGTGTTTTGATTTCAGTTCCATTGAGACATTTAGAAACACACTAGATTGTGCTAAACAGCATTTACCAGGGGCAGAAGGACTTGAGTTCCATATCTTTTCAGGGATTGCAGTGAATATTTTTACAAGTGCTGATTGCCTTATGCTGTCTTTTTCCTTCCTACACATTGCTCTCCTTTGTTATTGCTTTTATTAATAATCATATTTTACTTTTAATTTAGAATTTGGTACATTTTAATTTGGTATTTATATCAACTAGTCTTGTACTTCAGAGAATTTATGCTTACATATTTTGGTTGTAGGTATCTGTCTGCTGCTGCCTTAGTAGGCATCATTCTTATGCTTGTATTTAGCACATGCATTGCATAGTACATGATGTGGCCATGCTTTCCCACCAGAGTCTTGGCAGGTCATAGAATCATACAATAGGCTGAGCTGGAAGGGACCCATAACGATCTTCAAGTCCAACTTCTGGCTCTGTGCAGGATACCCCAAGAACCACACCATGTGCCTGAGAGTGTTGTCCATACGCTTCTTGAACTCTGTCAGGCTTGGTGCAGTTACAGCTCCACTGGGAAGCCTGTTCCAGTGTCCAAACTGGGTTCCCAGTGTTCTCTCTGGGTGAAGAACCTTTTTTCTAACATCCAGCCTAAACTTCCCCTGACACATCTTGAGGCCGTTCCCTTGGGTCCTGTTACTGGTCGTGAGAGTGAAGAGATCGGTGTCCATCCTGCTTGCACTCACGAGGAAGTTGTAACTCCAGTAATCAGTGCAACTGATTTACCTCAATCTCCTTCAGGCTGAACAGACCAAGGAACCTCAGCCACTCATACGGCTTCCCCTCAAGGCCCTTCACCATCCTCGTGGCCTGTTGTGAACATTCCAATAGTTTAGGGTCTTTCTTAAATTGCAGTGCCCAAAACTGCGCACAATATTCAAGGTGAGGCTGCTCTAGAGCAGAGCGGGACAATCCTCTCCGTTGCCTGGCTGGTGATGCTGTGCCTGATGCACTTTAGGACTTGATTGGTCCTCCTGCCTACCAGGGCACACTGTCATTTTCCCATCAGACATAGAATTCTGTTCGGGTACTTATCAAGGAGGGAGTATATAAAGCCCTTCTTTCCACTGGGACACTTGTAACTGGTTCTGGTGGTGCCTCATGGTGGAATATCTGAAAAGAAATCCTTAAACAGAGAAAACCAAGAATTCTGTGTGTGACCTGAGCCTGCATACTCACAGCAACATCTGCAATTGTCCACAAATAGTGTCTTTATTTTAAAATTTCCATCACAGTGGCTTCAGCCTACTCTTTACAAAACATCCTTGCCTTTTTGTAATTTCTGCTGCAGTATGCACAAAGTAAGTAAATAATATCACTGGGATACTGCAAATAATGCCTTGTCAGCCTCTTGGTTAGATAGCTTGAGTTGTCTCTCTGAACTTAATGCAGAAAATGGCAAAATCACTTTGAAGCACCTCTTTCATTCTTCCATTTACAATGCCTCTAGAAAAAGCATTAGCTCTTTTAGTTGGGTAACTCATCTTTATAAGGCTGCCATGCCAATGTATCCCTCTCTAACATCTGGGATGCTTTGTAGTAATGTGAGGCTTGAAAAGAAAGTGGCCGAATGGTGCCATGCTTGTAGACACTAAAAGCAGGTGTTAAAAGCACAGCCTGTCCAACAGTCACCTTTGGTTCCCATACTGTGCTTCCCCTTTGGGAAGGCTGGCTATCAGAGAGAGTACAGGAGTTGGCTGTGATTCCTTTGCCCCCAATTTTGGATTGCTGGTGAAAACCTCTTGCCTGTGGAGTGACCATCTGTGACTCTTTGGAGTGGCTAAGTGTTGGCAGAGGCTTATGTCCCTATCTTGTCTGTGAAGGCAAGTTGGCCCAGAATAGGCTTTCTGTGCGTTTGGAGCAGGGTGGGCTGTGTTGCTCCATGGCCAAGTACAGAGTCCTTGGTGGGTGTGCACTTGTGTGCTTGTGGTGATGCCATGATGATTTTTTGCCTTTTCTTTTATATCCCTTTTGTATAGCTTTTATGTATTCTTAGTGCTTTTAGTCCACATACTAATAATTCCTTAAGTCAGATAACCTAGTTGAGACCCAATATGCCGTTAAACCAGGAGACCAAACATTCTGGAATCCTCGCAGTCAGGGGTCAGAATGGCCCAGACACCAAGGTCCTCTCTAGAACACATTCTGTAAACTGAGACAGGCCCATCCAGGGGAAGGTTCCTCAAGACGGGGGGGTCACTCGAGCCTCTCATTAGGGAATCTTTGATAGATATGCTAATTTGCAAGGCCTGTGTGCTTTTCAGGTGCTGGGGTGGGGGGGGGGTGTGGGCGCATGCATTTCGGGGTCCATTTCCGTGTGTTCCACTGGGATAAAGTGCTGCACCTAAGGATTCTTAAATAAATACCGAGGTAAAACCCCTCTTTTTCACTTAACCGTGTTTGGTTTTTAAAGACCAGGGAAAGGTGACAGTGGAAGTCTGAAGGGAGTGAGGAAGGTGATGCTTCTGCTGGGCATTGTGTGCTCTGTAAATTCAGGTATCAGTACAGGAATCTCCCAGTAATGCTCCTGCACTGTGTGCATCTGGGAAACAAGTAGACTTCTCCAAAATAGTAATAAAGGCAGTAGGTATCGCTGCCAGGCATCTTCCCTTAAGGAAGCAAGACATCTCTGGCTGTGATTAGAAATTCTGGATTTTCAAGGTTGTCTAGCAGATAAATGAGTCAATAGGCCTCTAGTTGACTCACAGTTGTGGTAGTTGGGTAGGTTTCAAAGGTGTTCTTGGCTGTTCTTGGTGGCAGATAAGGAGTCTTCTGATAGTACCAGGGCATAAGGAGAAAATACACTGTCCTGTCTCTGTGCAGTGCAGAGATGGGGTACACTGGATGTGTGTTATGAAGAGTCTTTCAAAGTGCTCACTGCCTGAGCTGCTCACTGATTGCTATCAATAACCTTCCCTGCCACTCCTCTTCCTTGTGTGTACACCATTTGCAGTTCTGTGCAGTGGAAAGCTGTTTCTTCTGCACTCAAATGTTGTTTGACTTTTGTGGCAGAGGGCTGAAGTGATCAGCTTACCGTATAGGGCATAATGGTATACTCTGAATTGGCCAGATACACAACAGGCTCAGCCCTTACTGAACTGCCTTATACATCTTTTTTCCTTACTACCTACAGCAACCACTGTTGTTTCATCACTGATAGTGCATTCTGATGATGTGCTCTCTCACCAGAACTGAGGAGCAGTACAGTTTCCATTGTATGGGTGACAGAGATCAGTTGGCACCTTAATAACGGAGTTGAGAAGCCTTTACTTGCTTGGCATCATACTAGAGTATGACCTTTAAAAGTTGAATGGGTTGTTTTTTTCTAGGCTTTGTTTAGTAAAAATCACTGATAATTGGTCTGTGGAATATTTCTTATTAGGTGCTTGAAGACGCTAAAAGTTGAGATAGCATTGAGAAAATGCAAAATAGAGACTGCAGGGTAATGTAGGAGGAGAGAGTCCAGCAGCAGGTGATGAAGATGATGAGGGGACTGGAGCATCCCTTTTACAAGGAAAGGCTGAGGGAGCCGGGCCTGTTGAACCTTGAGAAGAGACAATAGAGAGGGGCCCTCGTCAATGTCTACAAGTATCTGAAGGGAGGGTGCCAAGAGGATGGAGCCCAAGCCGTTCTCAAGTGGTGCCAAGTAATGTCATAAGAGGCAATAGGCAAAAAGTGATCATCAGAAAGTTCCTCCTGAAGGAAGAACTTTATTGTGTGTGTGACTGAGCCCTGGAACAGATTGCACAGAGAGGTTGTGGAGTCTCTCTCACTGGAGATATTCAAGAACTGTTTGGACACAATCCTGTTCTGTGTGCTCTGGGATGCCCTAGGTTGGACCAGATGACCCACTTTGGTCACTTTCAACCTGACCCATTTTGTGATTCTGTGATGTGGTGGCACATCCCTTCCCCACCACCTCTTCAGGCTGCTAGGATCTCAGAAATGCTCGTTAGGCCTCAGCATTGACAAACAGGACTTGGGCTCAGCTGCTCTTGAGTTTGTCAGAAACACTGTCTGCTCCCCCAAACCTATGCTGTCTAATGAGCTCCTGTTTTTTAACACACAGCCTTGAAAAATTATTTTTCTTGCCTGAGTAACAACCCAAGTGGAACAATAGTTTTGTTACTGAACTTTCTTTGAAAGTTACCAACCTGAATTGCAGCCAGGATGGAAAATTACCATGACCAGAGTTAACTCTCTTGTGACCCTATAAACAGCAGTCCTAAGGGAGACCCTTTGAGCTCTCCTAGTCTGCAATGGGCTGTGACCAGAAAACTCCGAGTGGGGCCTCTCAGAGCCAGCTAACTTTCAAGTTTGCTATACTTGGAGGACTGCCAGCAAAGACCACAGCAGAGCCTGGGCTGATAGCCCTGTTCCTCCATGGGGAGGATGCAAAGGCATCTGACATGAGTACGTCACTGAATGAAGGGGGAATTTTTCATAGGTACACCTTGTACGCACTCATTTAGGTCTGTGTGCATGCAAGTGTGAATATCCTATAGCAAATGTCCTATGAATGGGTGAAATGCTCTCCTAGATTCTGAAGTACTATAAATTCATAGCTAGGTTTGGCCTATGGGTGAGTTACTGTTCTGCCTGTAGTAAATTCTATTGGATCTTTTGTTGAGCTGTTTAAATGAGCTATTGATAAAGTGCTGTTAAGGTTAAGTGTTAAAACCTTTAGGCCAAAACTGGGATATCTAGGGCTTGGTTTGGCAGGGGGCTCCATTCTGAACCTTGTGACATAGTGAGAGGGTCTCCCTTAATCCTTTTTATCCTTACCTTTTTCTGTCCTTACCCTTTTCCATCCCCAGTCTCCACATAGGTAATTTTTGGTTGATTTTTAGGTTTAGATGAATTGATTTTAGATTTGAGTCAAATTTTTCTGTGTGCTTTAACCATCTTGTAAGTAGTAGAGCAAACCTGGCCAAGGAACCTTGTCGCGCTTTCACTTAAATAACAAACCTGCTTTTGCCAATACATTTGCTGGTGATTGAACCATCTGAAGCACTCATTCACAACATGGGATTTGGTAAATGGAGATGAGGTGCGGTTGAATAGCCCATTAAATACAGTGCTGCCATTGCTAATAACAGACTGCAGGCTTTTTATTTACTTTGGAAAGCTTCTGGACTGTCTCTTGCCAAGTTTAGTCTAGACTCTTCTGCCCTATATAGAGTTTTATTTTAGCATGTTGGGCTAAACTAGCAATAGTTTAGCAAGCAAGTTACTATTATGTAACTTGTTTAGCTGTCATTATGCACTTGTGTAGTTGTATAGTAATTTTGATGTCCTTCTGCAAATTACAGGTAGCAATACCAAGCAGTTCTTCTGTATACAGTGAACTATCTATGACCCTAGAATAATAATGTAGTGAATTGGAGTACAAGTTAAGGATGGTAGCAGAGGCCTTGATAGTACAAGAACAGGAAAATACCAGAGGCTATAAACAAATCACCAATGGTTAGTTATAGCTCATTAAAGGAATTCAATCTTGGGAGCTCAGTAAAACCATTAAGGACAACAGAATAAAACCCAAATACTCAACACATATAAAACACAGTACGTATAGTACATTTAGGAAAGATCTTGAATTATGGACTATGAAAAAATAGCAAAATGTAGCACAGATTAACATAAAAAATTAACAGTCAAATACTTGCCACACACTGAGAGGAAAAGAAACCCCACCATCAATATTCTCCTCTGCTGGTTCTCCTCCTCTTCTTCATGAGGAGGATTGGAGCAGTAACTGGTTTGTGTAAGAACAGAGATAGTAGGAGTGTGTGTGTACGTATGTGTCTAGCAATTTTAACTGTAGAATTCTGAGAATTTACAGTTAAATTTACAGTTAAACTCTGAGAGTTTTCTTTTGTGCTCTTCCTTGCTTTTTTTGTAATGGTTATATCTGAAATAATAACTATTGGGTTAGAATGTTAATACTATAAGCCAATAAATTGCTGGTTTCACCTAAAAAAGGTGTTTCTGTGGTGCAAATAAACTGCATATGGTGTCGTGTAACATGGTACAGGTTAAAATCCCTTCTAACTATATCCAGAAAAGTGCTTCATATTTTTGCTTCTGAGTGTTACTGAGGTTAGAGGTGAGGAAGCAGAATGACTTGTGCAGATGGAGTGGCAAGGACAGACTGGGTAGGGGTGTCAGGAAGATGTCACGTGGCTCTCCTCTGGAGTTATCAGTAAGAAGAATAAGTGTTTTAAAATTAGTAGTCAAGCAAGATAAACATTACTGCTTAGTTTAGATAAACATTAGATAAACAGTAGATAAACATTAAAGCAAGAAATGAAGCTCCATCTAGTGTCATATATTCTATGTTATTTATGATCTATTCTATTTTTATTATATCAATATCTATTATCTAACTCCAATTAGTGTTAACTGTTACTAGATGGAGGTGGAAAAATTGCCAGTTTTATGGATGACAAAGTGAAAATGCTCAATGATATTTCTAGTTCATAGTTGAAAAAAGAGTGGCTTGATTTATTTAGGTTATAATGATAACACATCCTACTCCAGTAATAACTCAGAAATATATGAAAGAACCTATGCTAAAATGATATGCTTTAAAATCATCTGGCCAAGGTAGTTTACACACAGGAGTTTTAAAACAGGAGATTGAATGGTTCTTCCCATAAATCTGGAAGGTGTTAGGAAATCCAAGAGATCTAAAAGAAAACTGGAATGCCAATATATTTTAAAAGGTTGAGCAAGAGGACCCAGAATTTTGGCCCCTTGTATTGATCAGGGGTAAATGAGGTCATGAGTGATGCACGATGTTAAAAGTACTTAATGAAATTAGTGCTAAACAATGTGTGTGTCAAGTGTGTCAAGTTGTCAACAATGTGTGTGTCAAGTTGACAACCTGTCAGCTTGAAACTAGTAAGCTTAGATATGATAGAAATCAGACTCTTAATGTATTTTTGTAAAATATTTGATTTTACACAATCTTAATTAATGGAGTAGTAGAAACCTGATCCCAGTAGGTTGATTTAGCGCTCCTGGAGTAAATGTATGCACTCTCAGTACATCAGGAAGAATTCAAGCAACTTGGACAGCACCTGGAGCTCCAGAGGCCTTCTGACAGAAAAGTAGGCCAGCCAGGAGGTAAGGATGAAAAAGATGTATAAACTTAGATGAAGGAATGCTGTCTGCATTAGTAAACAGCAGTATGAGCCATGGGCACTGGGTTGTAATCATCCAGACTATGAAGTTGACATTGGGGAGTTCTTAGAGACTGCAGTATAGCTGCACACAGTCCCCAGGAATAGAAATGCATCATATTGGTGGCAATTTCCCAGAAAAATCATAATGAGTATACCTTTTTGCACCTGTAACATACAAAGATTCATGTAGAATTTTTTATTGCCAGGATCTCAAAAGAGGCTTCATTGTTAAATAGCTACTCTGATTCCTGCTGCTGAGTGGTTCCAGGACTGGAGGTCTTTGTCTAGCTCTGCTGTTCCTCTTTTCCAGCCACTGCTACCATGACACAGAAAGGGCAGCACACCAGCAGTAGGCTGTTAAACATAGTACAGGTATACAGTATCTTACAGTAGCAAAACAACTGGGGAGTTGCCACTTAGAAAATTTTCTGAATATTGGTACTGTGCCAGCAGTTTCCTTTTACTATGCTAAAGACAAACATGGGTTTTTTTCACGTTCTTTCTGAACTGCTTGCTGCTCCTCATTAAGCTAATTAATTGTGGTCAGTCAGCATGGCATGGTAGTTGCAGTGCTGTGAGCCCTTGTGGTGAAATCATGCTCCTTGTCACACTTTTGAATTCAGTAATGGTTCTCTAATACTTCTCTGGCCAAGTTGCATTTCATGAGGACCTTTTCTTTCATATGGTTTGCTATTTTTGTTTTAAGTGAGATTACAGGATGCTATGTGCCCGCCCACATGCTTATCATGCACAGTTGAGAAGAGACAGTAAGACAAAGACTCATCTGGTAAAAACAAGTCATTTCAATAAAGAGTTCTCAGCCAGCTCCAACTTTCAGAGATCTATATTCTATTTGGGTCTTGTTTTTTTTCTCTGACTTAGCATGCATTAGAAAGTTTGAGTGAATGTAAGGGGTGCACAATAGGCCTTTGAAGAGAATCAACCTTATCTTACTTTGGTATGGTATTGATCTGATTCTGGAGCAAGACCTGCATGTCTTAATACATGTAGGAAGTGATAATGGCCCAAGCCTGCATAATTGGTTAATGGCTATAAAAAGGTATGTTTTAGGCAATTCCTTCTTTTGCTACTGCATTGACTATCAAAGATAAAGTTTGCAATTGTGTGGGCTTGTGTGGGCGAAGAAATCAGAATAAATTTTTACTGTGTCTTCTGGGAAATCATGTGCTCAAATCCAATTCTTTCCTTGTCAGCTCTAGGTGTCAGGTTGAACATTCAAGAAGCAATGTCCTCTAATACAGCATTGCAAGCATGTTCGTCAGCATCCCTCAAAGTACAATTTGAGATACAGCTGACAAGGAGTCAGAGAGTGCCTTTCTGTTACATCTGGAGCCTCCTTTACTTGGCACAGCTTCCTGGAAATCACGGTCTGATATCCAAACTGATGTCTGATACAGATGGGAAGATGCTTAATATTTGTTACTTCAGTAGAGAAAGCTAACATCTGGCATTAATAAATCCAGAGCATTTGTTGTTTTGTTGGTGCTGCTGCTTTTGCCTCCTGTTGGCATTATCTGAGATAGCAAATTATAATGTCAGCTATTTCAGTATTACTTCTATCATCTACTGACTGTTGAATGGCAGCAGCTTGTTGCTGAAAAGAAAGTTGCAGATCCTTCATGATCATCTGGATAGTGGGAAGGGTGTCACCTTTCGTAATCTTCCTGTGCTCTTCATTTTTCATGCTAAGAGATGAGCGTGACAATGCAATGATATGAGCTACCGCTTATCCCAGAAGGTGCCATGTGGTGCACTAATTTGCTCTCAGGGAAAATTGTTCAAGGCATATATTCCCTGTGGCATTTTCATGGTCACTGTATTCCAGTGCACAGTTACCATGATTTAAACATCGATTGCATTCAGCTGCATAAAATGCACTTAACGAGCACTCTTGATTGTACTGTATTGCCAGGTGTTAGGACTAGCTAATACATGTATCCTTTGAAGCTGTAAAAAATCAGAAACTTACCTTGTTTAAGGAAACATGTTAAAATATTTACTTGGTAAGGAATGTTATTGTACCTGACAATATTTTAATACAAAAAAGTGTTACCAAAGCTAAGATGTAAAGACTAAACTATATGCCTTCTAGCTATCAAGTAAGTCAGGTTTGATAGTAGGCTGGAGTTATGTTACTGTTTATGGAAGAAAAATCAGCTAAATTCGATATTGTTTTCAAGAGGGAAGAAATACAAGCTTGCCTTGGAATAAGTCAGCTAGCCTTAGTTTGGAAAAATTCTGATTACATTACCAGTGGAGGATAAAACCTCCACAAGCCCAGAACGTTTTGTGCATCTCCAACCATACTGAAACTCCAAAAAGAATTAACATCAAGTATGTGTGATTACTTGTTCAGAACCTGCTATGCTTTTGGCAAGGCAAATATATTATAGTCTGTAACAAGCTCTACTGTAAGAAATGACAACTAGAGAAGCAAAAGAAGAATTCATTATTCAGCAAAACCCAAATTAAATTCAAGGTTGTAATCAGTTTCATCAAGTTTCTTCTAATCATTCTAATCTAAACATAGAAAGATGCTTGTTAATGCTTTTTTGTTTCCCTGATTGCATTTCTTTTATTTTGAAACTGGTATATAGATCAAACAGCTGAACTAGAGAAACATCTTTGGGTACAGAAAAAAGTATTTTAAAACTGTCTCTACATTAAATTATTTTAATGTTGTTAAGCTGTAAATTTCAAATATATATATATCCTTTGTACAGTGTTTTCCTAATATGGCTTTGCTCTTTATATGTCAAACCTGTAGACATGTGAAAAACAGATTTGTAAAGTCACCTTTTTCATGGAAATGTAGAAGTGTTTTGGTTTATATTTTCTGTTGAAGTTTAGCTTTGTGCTGTGCTTATTTTTTTTTCCTTTAGGTTGGAGTCTGTTAACAAATGCAGTGGGTTTCCTTTTTTTCTTCCTTTTTTTGTCTAATCCTTCCAGAATGAATTTTAGCAAGATCTGGCACAAATATAGCATCCAAGAAATATTTCTTTTGTATGGGAGATGTATGATGATCTGTGATGCTTTTCTAGGCATCCAGTTTTCTGTATGTCTGTACATAGTTATGAGGGAAGCAATAGAAAATTAACTCACTCCATGGTATGCATGTAAGCTATTAGGTTCCTTTGTATTTGCCCAGTCTGATGATTCTTTTACCATAGATGCAATTTTACTTTGCTCTGTCACTGTACACTGCAGATACCTTCTCTATTTCCTTGAAGAAATTTTATTTTTGTATGTTTCACAGTTTTAGTAAAAATATATTGCAATACAAAGTATTCTACATTCAGCCAATATGTTTAGAAAAAAGACACCATCACTTTCTTGGCCCTCATATTCAGGGTCAATTTCTATGAATGTCACATATGAAAAGATTTTTGATTTTTTTTTTTCTATCAGCCTGGCTGCCAAACACTGCACTTACATCTAGAGAAGTCACAAAGGCTCCCTCTCCTGTGTTCTGCAATTATTTAGCTTACTTCTTGGTATTGTTCTTCTACCACGCTGGCTTGTTCAGCTGAGTGCATAAAGTGCTATTAAAACGTAGAAAATCCCTTCACATGATTCTATCAGAAGCAGATTCAAGTATCAAAACATACAACAGGTTGAAAAATGCAAGGTGTTAGGGCAAAAGTACTATAAAGATGCGAAAAAAAAGCACTTTTTACCCTGTTCCTGATAAGTGAATAACCTGTCTATTCTACCCGTATTATTCCCTTTGATCACTTGTTCTCAGAAGAATGCTGCTACATAATTTAAATTTTTTTATGTACTAAAGATAGTCTTTCCTGTCTGAAAACTGTATTAGATACATACATTCTGTGGGAAACTAAAATGAATGTTTGTGAAATAATGTGCACTTAAGCATCTGGTTTTGTGTAATTGGTGTCATTAAGCATTCCAAATTAGTTCACCACTGCAGTGAAACTCTACAAAAAAATATGTGTTATGAATAATCCCCTCACTTAAGTTTTTAATGTGAAAAACTCCCAAACTTCTAAAAGAGAGGGGAGCCTTTACTGGGGGAAGAAAAGAGTGATTTATTTTGAGATTTACTTTATAGTTTGAAAGTTAGTTGTATTACATTATCAGGTTTATTTAGCCTTGAGTCTGTTCTGGAGGAAGAACAAGAAATAAAGAAGGAGGATAGTTAAAGATTTAACAGCAAACTATTCTCAAAAACTGTCCACTCATGTTGAAAATAACTACTTTGTTTTGAAGTTTGTGATCAATACTATCCTATATATCTTGTTGTTGGACTTACAACAAGTCTCTCTTCCACTGACATTATCTCTTAATTATAACAGAAAAAAGAAGATGGACTAACAGGCACATTTTAAGTGTTTTAGTTCTTTTTCTTGAAAGTTTTATTCTAGATAAATGAAAGCTATTAGTTTGTTTCAGGAATAATTACACATCAGGGACAGAAGAATTTGTAGCAGTCTGTCACTGATCCTTTGTCTCTGAATCAATAAAAATGTCACTGGAATCTGTGTAATGAACTGCCATAGGAAGGGACACAGTCTCAGGAAGAGAGAATTGAATTTGAGATTTCTGGCACTACATCTTGCATGGACATACGATTAAGCTTGTGATTTCCATGGTTCACCATGGCATGACAGAAAATACTCCAGATCTGTTTCCATGCCCATGGTTGTAATTTCAGTAGTACTTACATCCCAGTTTTACTGTCCTGACATGTCCAAAGTAACTGGGAGGTATGCCAGTCACTCTTGCCATCCCAGCAAAGCCTAGGCAATGCTTGTGCCATGTTCCCTACCTCAGATACATTTTTCAGTTTGAAGATCATTTCGTTTTTACATAGAGACTTTTGATGTCAATGCTTAATGATCAGATTTATATATTTTTCCCCTTGAATACATCTAGAAGAATCTCAGAATCTTAGGAGTTCTTACCAGGCTGCTATTTTGCTATCCATGGGACAGTCTCCAGAGGATTCGTGTGCACACAGACCAGCACCTGGAATTTAGCTGAATGTGAATTTAGTGGTTATAAATTATGAGCTTCTGTTAGCCATTTGCCACCTTCTCTTGAAGGCCTGTAGAAAGTATTTTGACATGAAGCAGAAGCCTAGACTGATGAACTAATAGTGTCATTTTTGCACTGGTACGTGCTTTAGCAATAGATTTGTCGTTTCTCACTGAAGGAAAAAAGTTGCAGGTCTCTACACAGTGGCAAACTGAACTGAAAATTATAAACCATCTCCGACATGTTTGCTGCAGAAGTCTCCAAAGCTGTGACTGATTTGGGACACCTTTTCTGGGTAAAGAATAATCCTAATATAATACGTGGATTTCGGATACTACTTTACCCAGTTGAGCCAGGGCAAGTGTTGGCTCCATTTGCCAAATTATTGTGTACTGAGTTTTCCAGAATATGCAAACAGAAGATTAGTTTTTCCCTGAGCTCCACCTCGCTGTCTCCCTGCCTGCAAGCTGAATCTCTGCCGTTGTCTTCTTTGCTTTCCTTTGCATGAACATTCTCACAGGATGTGGTCATACGTTGCAGTGATTGAGCCCACTCGTAGAGAGCAGGACATCCAGTGGGTGGATTTCCCCACCCAGGACAGTGACCCTGAGGGCGGTCCTGAAGGCGATTCCGCTGTCTGAGGGCTCTGCCCCCTTGGATGTCACTCTCTTGGGCATCCCCTCCCCAGTTTGAGAAATCCCCTCATTTCTGTGTTCCCCATTGGTCAGTTTGTTCATGCATATTTATTTCCTCTGTTGCATATTCTATTAAGTTCCAGAAAGTTCTTGGTTGTTGTAACCCCCATTGGTCTGATTAAGTAAGTTCCTCCCTCTGTTATTCCCCATTGGTTTGCTGTCTTCCCTTGTCATTTCCCCATTGGTTTGTTTCCCGGATCCACCCCTGACCCTCCCCTGTTTAAAAGCACCGTGCAAGCCCCTTTCCTTGCCTATCTCGGTGCACTCTCTTTGGCATCGGTAAGTCCGACACTGTTGCACTCAGAGGTCCTTTCTTATCCTTTGCCTCCGCCGGTTGCCAAGCGACACCTCCCAACTGCAGCCTGCTCCCTGGAGAGCTGAGGGCAGAAGGCTCCTGAAAGAGCCTGCACTGCCCGGACTTGCATTGAGTGGTTCCCCCGGTCGGGACACCCTCCCAGGTGTCGCCTGCCAGGCCTCCGGGCGGCCCAGCGGTCGGAGCGACAGTCATACACCAGTGGGTGACTGGCTGTGGTTTTGAGGACAGGGTAAGTAAGAAGTATCTACAGGGAACATTTCACCACTGGGTTGCAGCAAGACAGCTTTCACGAACACTACAGCTGCTCTCCCTGGTTGCTGTGGCAGGGACAGTGCACGCCACTGACTGAAATTCTCCCCAG
Organism: Oreocharis arfaki; assembly: GCA_013398015.1. Lineage (NCBI taxonomy): Eukaryota > Metazoa > Chordata > Aves > Passeriformes > Paramythiidae > Oreocharis > Oreocharis arfaki. The sequence continues at coordinate 549,640 of VZRR01000320.1, forward strand.
ATATAATAGGTAATAGTTTGCAGTGCTAAGGCAGGCAGACACAAAAAAAAAAGAACCCAAAACTGTCCATGATAGGGAAAGATATCTGTTCCTCTTTGCTAGTAGCAGTTTCTCCCAGAACACCTAAGTATTCAAAAAGTACAAAAGTAGATTTTCTTTGGTGGCTTCTGAGCTTCATTGGAGTGGTACTAAATTAAAAGAAAGGTGGATTTTTTGAAAGAGGAGAACCTAGTATGAATAATGTACTTCAGATAATCCGGTAGAAGACTGAAACAAAGGTAATTATCTCATTAGTTAGTCTACAGTAGGATGAACTATGACAGTAAAATGTACAGTGTTGTATATCAAACCCCCACAATTCTGTGTGGAAAACACCGAGCTGGATTTTAATTCATTCTGGAAACCTTAATGCATCAAGTGAGGGAACTTGAATGACTCTGGAAGGAATGTTACTAAAAATCAGTGCAAGTCATTGCAGATAGCAGTGTATTTCACATTATGTAGCCATTACGTCTCTCACATGTGCATCTGTTGTTTGTTTAATGTGGCCTGTTGTGTTGGTGCTAAGAGATTAGGAGGTTAACTAAAATGTTAGTGAGTTCTAGCAGAGCCCAGAGAAAAAAGTTGAAGCAGAGTGTCTGAATGTTAGAAGCTTAATATCAAAAATTTACAAATGATGAAGGAAGCATTGATTGCCTGTAGCTTGCAAGGTGTATTGATTAGACGAAGACTACACAAGCATCCGTCATCCACAAAAAGGGTGCTGGGCAGCTAGACATTTCATCTGCCATTTGCATCTACCTGCCAAACTTCCCCACCTATTCAGAGGAAACATATAGTGCAGAAACATTCTGCTGACAAATAGCAGTAATAGCCCTACACACCCTTCTGTGGTGCAGGCTAGAATGGGGATCCAGGGAACTACAGGCCTGTCAGTCATACCTCTTCATGGAGCTTATCATCATGAGTGGCATCATGCGGCACATACGGGACGACCAGGGCATCAGGTCCAGCCAGCAAGGGTTTGCAAAAGGGCCTGCTTGACCAGCCTGATCTCCTGTGACAAAGTGACCTGCTTAGTGGATGAGGGAAAGGCTGTGGATGTCTGCCTGAACCTTAGTAAGGCCTTTGTTACTGTTTCCCACCTCATTTTCCTGGAGAAACTGGCTTCTCATGGCTTGGACAGGTGCACTTTTCACTGGGAAAAACCTGGCTGGATGGCTGAACCCAGAGAGTGCTGGTGAAGGGAGTAACATCCAGCTGGGAGCCAGTCACAAGAAGTGTTCTTCTGCACTCAGTATTTGGGCGAGGCCTGTTTCACATCGTCATTGGTCATCTGCATGAGAGAATTGAGTGCACCCTCAGTCAGTTTGCAGATGACACGAAGTTGGGTGGGAGTGTTGATCTGGAGAGTAGGAAGACTCTGCAGAGGGATCTGGGCAGGCTAGATTGATGAGCCAAGGCCAAGGTTGCATTAGGTTCTACAATACTAAGTGCCAGGTCCTGCCCTTGGGTCACAACAACCCCCTGCAGTGCTACAGGCTGAGGTCAGAGTGGCTGGAAAGCTGTCCTGTGGAAAAGGACCTGGGGTTGCTGACTGACCACAGCTGAACATGAGCCGGAGTGTGCCCAGGTGGCCAAGAAGGCCAATGGCATCTTGGCCTGTATCAGCAATAGCGTGGCCAGCAGGACCAGGGCAGTGATTTTTCTTCTGTACTCAGCACTGATGAGGCCACACCGCAAGTCCTATGTTCAGTTCTGGGCACATCCCTAGAAGAAAGACATTGAGGTGCTGGAGTGTGTCCAGAGAAGGTCAGTGGAGCTGGTGAAGGCTCTGGAGAACAAGTCCTGTGAGGAGCTGCTCCCTGAGCTGGGGTTGTTTAGTCTGGAGAAAAGGAGGCTCAGGGGAGACCTTATTACTCCGTACAACTACATGAAACGAGTTACCAGCAATAGGTTAAGAAGAAACGATCTTAAGTTGCATAAGGGGAGGTGTATATTGGATAGTGTTTTAGCTGTAGGTTTGGTGGTAAGGAGGCTACAACCTTGTGAAAGCGTCTCTGGCTGAGAGCTGCACAGCGAGGCCACTGCACACACACACAGACTCAGACACCGTGGGTAGTTTCCTCCATAAGTTGACGGCACAGAGTCAGGATTGGTCTCCAAGAGGGATTTATTCCAGCCACGTGCATGGTACGTGTCCAGGGAGGCAGATGAGGATGGGATGAAAAGAGGATCAGCAAGAGAGATGAAAGAGGAAGTGTTCAGGTTTTTTATGTGGGGTCGGTAGGGGTAGAGAGAAAGCATCAGGGACCAATAGTCTGAGGGCACGGGGGTGGTACACAGGTGGGACTAGGGTAAGGGGAGCAGAACAAGGCATCCTGGGAGCGACCTTTTGGTCTCTCTAGCCCAGGGAGTGTGGCCAGGGCACATCCACGGGCTGCTGTGGCTTCAGGCTCCCACAGGATATTAGGAAAAATTTTCACTGAAAGGGTTGTCAAGCAGTGGACCAGGCTGCCCAGGGAAGTGGTGTAGTCACCATCTCTGGAAGTATTTAAAAGACGTGTAGATGTGGCTCTCAGGGATATGGTTGTAGTCAATGAACTTAAAGGTCTTTTCCAACCTAAACAATTCTACGATACTATGATTCCGTGATTTTGTTTTGTCCTTCTATAATTGATTTTTTGTATCTAAGGACAAAGAGAAGCCCTAAAATGAATGAACCCCAAAACATCATTTGTAGTTAGCAACTGTAGGGAGCTCTGAGAGAAATGGAGAATGGACCTAGGCTATTGATGGAACCACAGAAAGGAAGAATGAGATACACCCTCAGCAAACATGATTCATGTCTACGCTGCCTTCTTTTTCAGTAGCTTTTGCAAGGTAACTTTTTTCCTGATTTCTAACCCACTGCAAAATTGCCTTTTTTACATGTCTGTGGTTCCTTCAAGGAGAAGTGACCGCTGACAGCTGTGATTTATCAAAGCATGAAAGTACTTTAAAGCTATAAGCAGAATGTGAGCTAATTGATGTAAAATTTAAGAAGAAAATAGTCACTTAGGGACTTCAGGGAATGCACTTTACGAGAAGGTAGAATCACAGTTCTGCTTTGATTTAGGTCCCTGTCTTCACCAAATTTGCCTTTGATTTTTTGAAGTGAGGTCATACAAAATTCTAGTTTACCTTTTCTTAACTGATGATGTGCTTTTCTTGCTGCAAAATTTCAAAGTCAAGAGTATAATGCCCCCTTTACTTTTAACCAAACCAGCGTCTTCTTGTACCTTGGTTGTTTTCATTCCTTCCTTGCAAAACATCTTGAAAGAAGTAATTGACATTATTGACCAATACCTTATTTAGAAGATATATTCCAAGGGATTGGAAGGAGAACTGGGAACTTTTAGGAGCACAAGTTGGACATGAAATTTCTAGATGCAAATAATGTTTCTGTAGTAACAAATGGAATCAACTAGAGGTAGTTCCATTTGTTTGCTGTTTATGAAATTGGCAGTTACTCCCCCTATAGTTTCCTCAGTTGCAATTAAGCCTCCTTTTGTCATGGCTCACAATTTCTAGTTCCCTGAACTGTGTTTTCCATTTCATAGTGATTCATATGAGGCCTTGAAAATGTTGAGGAGGGTGGAAATTATACATCACCTGTCCTGCTTGACTTTGACTAGGGTTTGCGTTTTCCAGACCAGCTGCTATTTGATTATGTTCATCACGTCCTACACTCTAATCCAGAAGAGAGATGTCTCTTTTAAGTATGTTAATAGTGTGAATTGTGCAAAGTGACCGTTTTTACGCTCAGGATATTTGTGCTAGACACTCTTTTACATCCCATGTTCATTTGGGAAAGGGAGGGACTAGCACTCACGGACTGAAGCTTCTGTATTCCTGGGTGCCCAAAGAGGTTCCTTACTCCCAGAGCAGGATGAGAAAATGCCTTAGCACCCTTTCCATTTGCTGCATCTTATCTATTAAATACCACTATACTTCAGTTCCTAACCAGATACGTGCTAACAAGTCTAAGTTTTTACTGAGATAATAAATAAAACCTTTACTTTAGACTCCTATATCTGTATTGCTACATTTATTTTAATGTTAAAAAAAGGAAGAGTGAAGGTCTAAAAAACAGTAATGACAGTGGTTAGCAGATTAGGGTATTAAATGATCTGTGAAGAATCTCTTAAGTGAGAGATGGAGAGGAGATGAATAACAAGATATTACTGAAATAGTCTAGTTAAAACCTCCTCCTGGCATCACATACTGCTGTCACTGATGCCCCTGTCACTGTGGTTTAATCAGTCCTGGAATGGTGTTAGAAGTGTGTTGGTTTCTCTTTGCTGGCCTGAAACCATGTTCAGCTCTGTACTCTAAAAAAATAAGTTAAAACCAGCTGAAATCTGTTTTTCTGTAACCATCTCTGTTTGTCTGCTAATCAGTGTACTGTTGGCTAGCAAAGTAAGGAGAGATGAAAGCTTAGATCTGCAATGTTACATGATAGTGATAGGCATAAAATAGAAATTATTTAGAGAAAACATTATGTACAGCTAGAGAAGGGAGGGGGGACTAAGGCTGAGCAGATGTAGGGATTTTCCTATTTTCTTCCTGCAGACTGTGTGAGAGGAGACCTGGATCCAAAGAGGGATTCTGGCCTGATCTGTACAGTGTGACAGGTTGGGTCATACAGTCTAATCCATGATCTCTCCCTGGATGCAGTGCTCATGCTAATAATCAGTCTCAACAACTATAGATTTTATGTTTGGATCCAAGACACTTCTAAGCATTCTCATTTCTCCAAAGTCACATTAAATCCTTACATTAAAAATTAGATTCAGGGTAATTTTAATGTTTGTTAGCATGTTTTTCTTTCTTTATTGATCTGCAGCTCCACATTGCATCTGAACTTATTGTGTATGACTATTTTGCACATCGGACACTGTGTCTTTGTTCTCTCTGTTACCCCAAAGCTATTTTTGTTTGGCTTCAGGTTTGCATTTCTTTAACTAATTCTTTAATTACTTCAGTTAATTCTTTGACCATAGTTGAGTTGTTCATAACCATGGACTCTCCAGTGCCAACTCTGTGCCCCACCTCTTACTGCCCCATGTCCATACTCCCCTGTACCACATCTGGTGCTTCCACTTCTGAAAGCCTGTGCAGTCACCTCAGGCTTGTAGTTCTTGCCTTGTGCCATATGTCATACCCAGGCTGCATAAAAAGAAGTATGGCCACCAGGTTGAGCAGGGTGATTCTCTACTGTGTGCTCAGGAGACCCCACCTGGAGTGCTGCATCCAGCCCAAGAAAGACTTGGACCCATTAGAGCAGTTCCAGAGGAGAGTACGAAAATAATTAGAGGGCTGCAACATCTTTCATGCAAGGAAAGGCTGAGAGAGTTGGAGAAGAGAAGGCTCTGGGGAGACCTTATTGTTATCTTTTGCTATATGAAACATGCTTTAGAAAGATGAGACTTTTTTTTACAGGGGTATGATTTGAATGGATACAAGGAAGAATTTTTTCAGTGTGAGGGTGGTGAGACACTGGAAGAGGGTGAGATGCTGCAACAGGTTGCCCAGAAAAGTTGGTGATGCCCCATCCCTGGAGGTGTTTGAAGCCAGGCTAGATGGGTCTTTGAGCAACTTGATCTGTTGGAAGGTGTCCCTGCCCATGGCAGGAAGGTTGGAACTTTAAGGTCCCTCCCAACCTAAGTGTTTCTATGAATGTTACGTTAGTCATAAATATCTAATTCTATATAGGATAAGTCTTTTTTACTTCTATGCATTTCAAACTACGGTTGGACTCTGCACAGATAAACAAAAGTAAAATACATTACATACTGACAACTGGCCAGCTAAAGAATTTCCAGTCACAGCTAAACCATGTAAACCGAAGTTCACACAGATCAGACTGGATAAACCTCGGTTCTGAAAACTCCATACAAAGCTTGTATCCTGTTACTAGCAGTGGTGATACCACTGCCAGAGTTACAGCTCTGCACAGCAATTAGGAGCTGTTTGGCAGCTTGTCTTAGAAGTCGTAAGAGAAAACTAAGTTTGTGAGAAGTGACTGCTGAAATGTGCTAATGTTCCCAAAAGGTCTGTAGCTCCTCTGTGGCTTTTTACTCTGGAGTGGTTTCTGAGTATTTTCACAGGCATCAGTGGTGCAAGCAATAAGAGTTATGACATTGTAAGTGGTTGATGAAATAAAATCCAGGCTTAAACATAGCTGAGATAACTCTCACAGAGTCTCACCACCTCACTTCCCAACCTGAGGCATACCCTGTCAGCTATGATTCAGGTTTAAAACCAGCCATATATGTGAGGTCATCAGCTCCATTTAAATTCTCTTGAAGTAACAGAACAACTGCTTTTCATGACAGGAGTGTTTTCTTCACTTAATAGTAGCAGTCAATTTATATCTAAAAGGCTATTTGTGTTTCTAGGTCTATTCCTGTTTTTACTCGTTTTTTTTTTTCCATTCTAAACAGAAATATCCTTTATGAAAGGATGTCCTATATGCAAGTAAACAGCCCACACAGTATTTCCAGTTCTTAAACACTTGATTTAGATTTATAATACAGTATTTCCCTCTCTCTCTTCCCTGAACACTTTTAATTGTCTAAGGAGATGGTGAAGACAGAGCTGGTATGCCAGGCTTTCCAGCAACTTTTCTGTCCTATTTGGAGAGATGGCAAAGTGATTCTTTTCAGTTTTTTATGCCACTGGAAGTCCCACACTCACTGAGAAGTTGATTTTCTGCATTTTTAGTACATTGAGCTCATGATATTAAAGGGTTAGTTTGTCAGAAATTACTGCAGTCTCAGAAAATTTTGAATAATTCTGTGCTGTCTTTATCAAAAGCACCCTGACCAAAACTATACATTTGTCAGCAGTTTTTCTCTTTTACATGTGATAAAAATTGAAGCGGAATGTGAGGCAGTTGCTAAATAGTTTACCTGGTAGGGAATGGGGAAGCTGATGGTGTTTGGGATATCAAGTCTGGATGTTTCAGAACAACTTGCTGCTGAGAGCTGGGGAGGTGGAAACCAGGGGAACAACAGCATAATTATAGAGCAACTTTGGTCAAGTGAGATTTTTATTTTACTGCTGTTGTTTTGTTCCAGTTGATTGAAACATTGTAAATTTTGCATTTGGATACAAATTTACATCCAAAATTCAAAACATGAGACAAAGGTCAATGTAAACCCAAATTTTATCTGTATGACTTGGAGTTTAAATGACAGTAAACCGAAAAATCAACAATAAAACTACCAGATTTCCAAGACAGCGAATAATGATCTTTTAGTTCTTAAACTGCAAATCTAGCAGTTAAGTCCCACTCTATTACTAAAAAGTTATCCAGATTAAGCACAACAAATCATGTGACTCTAAATTCCTAAACCATGCATATTGAAAAAAAATTAACCTACAGTAGTGTTGATAAACCTGCACTTGTGCTATCTTTTTCTTGTATCTCTCAAGCTAGTAGGTATTTTGTGTGGTAGCCTGGTTTCCCTAGTTGTATGAAATATGCATCAGGATACTTCTTCAGATTCTTAGTCTCCTTAAAATGTCTTTCCCTTTATTTCAGTCAATGTGCAGAACAAAGCAGGCAGTCATTCGGAGGGCATTATGGACATTCCAGTTGTTCCTGTGGCTTAAGGCTTTGTTTTTTATTTAAACTATCTGTTCTTCTTGGCTATTAGGTGCTGCTTAATAAGTCAAAGAAACAAGTTTTAGGTCACATTGCATAGTCCCAAAAATTCTCTTGCTTGAGAATGATAGTGCAATGTCACAGTCTGAAGGTGAAATAGATGTATTTTGCCTTACTAACCAATTGAAGGGAAGAGAGAGGCTAAGGCTATGACCAAGGCCGTCCATGATTTACACACCTCAACCTTACTGTAGTAACCTTTGACCAGAAAACTGATGGGACTCTTTGCAAAAGATCTATGTCACGGCAAGTGCACATGGGCATAGCTAAGATAACATTGTTTGTAAATGGCCGGACAAAAGATTTTGTAGTTCACCAAGTACAAAGTAGTTCACGAAGTCTGCAATACAAAAGTAAACAATACTCCACCAAAGCCTCTGTTAACCTGTTTGTTTTTGTTTTTTTTTTTTTTACACTGTTGTCACTATCATAAATTTTTCCAAGAAGCAGTAGGTTTAAATGGCTCAACATAATCCTTTCATAATTCTCAGGCACTCCTTTTTGCTCGAGAAGGAGAGGAAAGTGGAAATTAGGATTTGAGACTGAAAAGTCTGTTCCGTAGAGATGCAGTATGATCACTCTATTCTCAAAACTTTTGAAAGGAATTTTTGGCTAGCAGCTATGACATAAATTCTCAAGGTAATGAGCAAGATAGCTTCTAATTTACTCTTGTCCTTGGGCAGTGATTTTGATCACTGAGTGCTGGTTTGAGAGAAAAAGAACAATACAAGATTTTGTTTTGAATGTAATCTTCTGATTTCAGGTGTGAAATGAGATCCCGCTCTCTGTTTATGCATAGATGAAGTTCTTCACATGTTAATGGCATGCTCTGCAAAGATTTAGCCATGAAATACTGTAAGCAACCAGTTCTATAGTCCTAATTTGTCTTAATGCATCACTCTTCATTGTGGGTTTATTCTGAGAGATAATTCTCTGGATAGGTACATGTCTGTCCATATAGACCTCCTACACGTTCTGTGGGTTAGATACTCCTCTCCTAACATGACTAAGTGGTGCAATAGAACATCAGCTTTCAATGGAACATCACCTTTCAACTCCACTTGGACCTATCAAATTTATGCTAAATGCAAAACTCTCCTCTTTTTTGCCATGAGTTACAAGACCTCCTTCAGTTAAAATTTTTTTGTGTGGTGGATATAATGTTGGCCGTGTGTCCCATTTTTCTGGCCTTTGCAGGAGAACTGAAAAACTCTATACTTCTTTCTTTTTTTCTTTCCAGCTATTTGAATTGAGATGAAGATACCTTCTCTATGTCTTTAACTTACTTCTGTACAAGCTGCAGAACTTTGATCATAGGTACTTGGAGACAAAGAGATTTTGTGCAATTAAAATGAAGGTTCTGTTCATTTCCTTAGGCAGAGTTTTGGGCATTAAAGATGAGTGTATATTTTGACTCTCTGCCATGTTGTCCACAGTACAGGGTATATAGTGCACGAATATCAGTGGGCATACAAAAACGTCGTAATTCAGTTCTGTGTACATAACAAAAGTGTATCCAAACACTTGTTTAGAAATGACAGTGGAAATAGAATGAGATGAGACATTCTCCAGAAGTTTATAATTCTTTGTCTTACTTTCAAGTCTTTAGATGAACAACTGAGAGAAATTTGGGTACTTCTGCTTTGAAACAGTAACGTTCTAACCCAATAGAGGCAAACCCACAAAGTGGAAGCTGATGGAATCCAGCTGCATGGCAATTTGTGACCTGTAGATACCAGTAAGCTTTATAGTTACCCAAAGTCTTAATATTTTGTAGGCTGTAGGTTGTGGCAGTCACATGTGCCCTTTGCCAAAGCTTCTCTTAATGCAGGTAGGGAGAAATGCTCAAAATTCACTTGAATTTCAGTGATATTTCCATAGAGTTTTTGTCACCAGGGCAATGTGCTTTAGCTACTTTCCTTTGGCATGACTGTCATGGAGGTGGGCACCTTAGACATTTGGTAATGTCACCACTGCCCTTCAGAGAATCCGTAGTAAAAAATGTTCAATGTAAGGTGAGCAAGGAATTCTGTAGGGATGCTGTGTTTTAGCCTCAAAGTGAGATAGACTGGCAGAACAGGGACGGATTTATTGCAGCACTTGGAAAGGCACAGAGGTGCCCGCTTTTAGTCAAGTGCAGCAAATATAGGACAGGAAGGTAAGGAAGGGAATTGGCAAACAAAAAGACCGAAGAGTGAAAGGCACGAGCCAAACACAACAGGCAAGTGGGCTGGGCAACTGTGCTCAGGCAGTACCCTCCAGGAAAGGACACTCAGCATCCGTATGTTCCAACGTGGGATGATATCCAGTTGACAGAAGCTTTTTCTGGATGTTTTTGAAGAAATCTGCATCCACATTCAATGTCTGAGTCTTGTTACATATGTATAGGAGTATGTCTTGTCTGTATGGTATGTTTAGGAGTAGTTTTGATTCAGACATGGCCTTACATATTTCAGAGCTGTTTGGGACGTAGTTCTCTGGCTGTTGTGGCTCCTTGACCATTTTACTGGCTTCATATACCAGCCAGTTTAGCCCAGTCATAGAGATCAAACATCATCCACTCTCTCGAGTCTTTTGTCATTGGGGATCTTTCACTGTATAAGTAAAATTCATCCTGCACCCCAGGAAGTACATTTATATCAATGAATGCATACTGCCCCTTAAACATAATGGATGAGTGCAGTGCAAACATGACTCCTTAGGCCCTGCCATTCCTGGTTTATGATTATCATATTCCACTTTCAGCAGGCTTGGCCTGCGTTTTTGGCTTGTCTAAAACTCTGTATGCATTGTGTCGGACCTGAAGTACATTTCTGAGTTGAATTAATCTGTCCTCTGCCTTTTGTGCCTCCTTCCTTCCTAAAATTGGTAAGTACCTAAAGTATACATCCTGCATTTAGCATCCCTGGAAGAGGTTAGAGGTGATTTGATTTTGTATGTTGTGTGTCCTGTCGAGGTGGCACATGAATATGGATGAACATTTTCTGTCTCCTGACTTGGTGGTCCAGGTCTAACCAGTGCCTATCTGTTAGTCCAGATTTGTGCTACACAATGAGTCTTGAAAAAGGAGTGAGGAAGATAATGGGAAAAATCGGAATCATTCTCTGAAAGTGCAAGTTGTTCTCTACTGACTATAGAGGGAGACAGGGTTCTAATTTAGGTGTTTTAGTTAAGTACCGTAACTATCTGGGAAGGATTCAAGTCCTGGAATCCACTAAAACAGAAATGTTTGTATGTATGTGACCACAAAGGAAGTAAAGAAGTAGACTATGTATGTGTTTGCTTGTATATCAGGGGTGATCTGACATTCCATAAATTTCACATAGCCTTAGGGAGAAAAAAATCAGGAAAGTTGCTGAAGTTACACACTAAGAAAAGGTCTCTTATTGTGCTATTTTGCAGCCTATCTGTCCATTTTTGAATCTGCATCCACAGATGTTGCAGGCTTTAAGCTCCTCAGTGTTAGAATCTAAGGATGTTCTTCTTCTTCATTATCACAGAATATATATAACAGGAGATTTGTTAAAACAAACTGTAAAAATGAAACAAAGTCATAGAAACTATCAATTCATCACTCAAATGATGATCCAGAGCAAAGCAACTTTTAACATCTCCATCAATGAGTATCACAATTAGATCGAAAGTAAATTCATGGCAGAATGAAAGTAGGTAAAGGTAGCTGAGATCTCTTATTTCTACTTACATAACATTTACAGCTGCTGTTAAAATAAGATTTTTACTGTGCCAATGAGAGAGTCTTTCAGCAAAGCAAAATTCATTTTGTGTATGACCTTTAAAAGTCATCAGTTGCAGATGACCTCCTCACATACAATGTAGTAGCCCTTTTCAGGTAGTAATGAACTGTCTGCTCTAATACTTCCAGGTAAAGTGGCAGTTAAAGTTATAAATGTGGAGAAAATAAGCTCCCAGGCTTATCTCATTGGCTTCATCTTTTAAACACTATCAGACCTGCACAACAAACTAACTTAATACAGCCTCAGACTGAAGTTATCAAGCCACCAGAAGCAGAATGCCTTGCATTTTTCATTTAAGTAAAATGTGTGGCAAAACCTAACTTGTAAATGTGTCAAAGTGTGATAAATTCTTTTTACACTTGGCACTGACGAGAGAATAGATTTTAAATTTTAAAAGTGCTGTACTACAGCTGGTTACTTCCTGTCAATATTAATATTAGAGAACAGTAAACTAATCCAGTATTTATGTGACTGGAGAGGTACAAGATAAAGTACAGCATCGTTTCAATTAATGAGAACATCAGTTTTTAAAATCCTCTTGAAAATGCTGAAGAAGGTATTTTGATATGTGTCACTTTGAATAAAACATTGCTAATGCTGTATGACTTGCTTTCAAGATAAAATCTGTTCACTAGTGTAGAGAAACCATTTCTGCAATAGCAGAATGTTAAAATGAAAAGAGAAGGTCTGTGAAAGTACTATGAGGGGGAAAACTCATTTTTTGAAAATAAGAGGGTTGGGATTAGGGGCTTAAATTATTTGCTGTGTTCCTGAGGGTTTAGAAAGATATAAGTTTACGTTTTTCCAGGCTATAGGTATTTGAGGATAAACTGAAGTTGAATTGTTTCAGTTCAGTATAATTGTTTTGGGGAGCACTGAGAATAGTCTATAGAAGCACAGAAGAGTGCAAAAAATGTTAGAAACTGCTGTTAGCCTAATTCCTGTAAAACTAAGAAATCTCTAGGTAGCTCTAGTTAAAGTTTTCTTAAAAATAGTTTTTTAAAAACCTTTCTACATCATTTCTATAATTAATAATTGCATTCACTTTGTGCTACTTTTTAAAAGATACTAATTTTTATCTCATGTGTTTTTTGTTTAAAGAAGTAGTTTAAAATATTACTTGCACATTAAACTGATAATGTGGTTAACATACATTGACGTTTTCTGTTTAGTTCATTTGGGACTTCCCATATCTGTAAACTCAAAATGATAAATCAGTTAATGAAACTGTTTAATATCTTTGTGTGGTCCAATTTTTATCCTTTAAGTCTAAAAGGGTTTTGCTAATTATTTCACAAAGAGCAGTGAAGAAACTTGCCAAAAGTGGAAGTTTTGATAAGAAATCAGCTGTTCATATTAAATAATTGAAGAGGAAAAATGGATGGGTGATAGATGAAAATTGTTTAATAAAGCCAATATGCTGGTCCTTGGAAACTAACTTATTTGATATTTTCAGTCTCCAGTGACTATGTTTAATGAAGTAGGAGTGCCTAGAAGAGCTTCATTTCCTGTCTAATCAGAATTCCTTAAATAATCAATGGTTAGCCTGTGCCTGAAGCAGAAGCCCCTGTGAAAAAAAAAAGCCCAACAGTACATAGATACAGAAAGTATTGAAAAATTGGTTTGGACAGTTATTCTTAACTATATTATTTCCTGAATATTTTTTCTTTCCATCGGGAAGAGTACTATCTTAAATTTTTTGTTTCTTTCTTTCACTCTTGCTTTCTCAAAATTTCATATCAGAGGATTTTTAAGAAGCAAAAAAAAGTGTGTGTAGCAGGTGGTGGAGGTTGGAAGGGGACTCAGGAGGTCACCTGATCCAATTCCCCTGCTCAAGCTGGGTCACCCAGACCTGGTTGCCCAGGACTGTGTCCAGACAGCTTTTGAATATGTCTCATGAATGACTCCACAAAATCCCTGGACAACCTGTGCCTGTCCTTGGTCATCCTCCCAGTAGCAAAGTGTTGAATTTTGAGAGCACCTCCTATTTTTTGTTTTATGTTCTTTGCCTTTTGAACCTCTCATTGTTTCTGTAACAGCAGTTTTAACCTCTTCATGAAACTTTATACTCATTAAAAACCCCTCGAAGCCCCTAACGAATGTTTACAGAAGAGGCCCAAATATTAATTGATGGAACTTGGATAGGAGGTGGTGTTTACAGGACTACTTTGTGCCTCGTTAGACAAGGCTTTCTGAGCAACTTGACTGTGAACTGCATATGCAGCCTCTTGATTCCTCCATTCCTGAAACAAGGATTGTATTGTTTGCTCTATTCTTAGATTAAAATGCCCAGGTCTGAGTCTGTGGAGAAGCTTTGTGTGAATTCAGCTGTTAGAGTTCAGTGAAAAAAGCGTGGAATAAAGTTCCTGTCATTAATGTTATCACTGGCATGGTGTGAATGATAGAGAAAAGACAATTTATTTCCTGCCTAGAGATTGAGTGTCACACAATGGTTTCCTATAGCATTGGGCAGCTGTGTGGACTTAAGAAATAAATGTATGTAATTGGAAAGTTTTGAGATTTTAGGAGTTTTTTGAGAAGCTTTAGTGTTGAACTTACGTTTCCTATTTCAGAATTAGACTCTGGTTATGTTTCAAATTTTTATTCAAGTCCCATACCATTATTAGAACTACTGAAAATCCATCTTGGGGAAAAAAAGGAAACCCTTCAGGAATGACAGTAGTCTATATTCTCTTCTGAAGTTAGTGTTAAAACCTTTTTTTCTTCCATTTAAGAAAAAGCAAATGTATAATGAAAAAAATTAGCTTGAAGAGTTATTTTGATTTAAAGCAATTGGGAGCAGAATTGTGTTTATAATTGTGTTTATGATCAACATATATACATAAAGATTATAAAAAAAGAATACAGTGTAGCTGCGTTATATGGTTTTGCTTGACGAGATTGTTGTAATGTCAGTGTTTGTAGAACACAGACCCAGCAGAAGCCTTCTAGATTGTATATCTGCTACAGTTAGTAATGGCAGATTATAATCTTTTTCATAAATACCACCTTTTCAAGACTGAAGTTTATTTGAACTTGGACTTGACTGTCTTGTTTTTTCTTGTCACCCTCCTACAGTGATGTTTAATTTTTCTATTATTTCCATCCTAAAATTATACTCGGTTAATTCATACTCATATATTCTGAAGTCTTGTTCTTTATTTTAAACAGCTAATCTCCATTCGTGATATATATTCCTAGATGTATTTTTAGAGAGCAATCAGGTCTTCTGGAATTAGTACTTTTAAAATAGATACCACACTAATTGACTTCTTATTTCATGCAAATCTTACAGGCTGGAGGCCCCCCTCAAGCCTGGCCTACTAAGTGAGATTTTCTCTCTTCATTTGCAGGTTGTTCTCTGTTTTCCAGGTCCTATACCCTGTAGGAGCTCAAGAGCATATAGGCAGAGAAGATGAACGTGGGAGTATTCAGAGCTTCCCTGCTGGCAATGGTTACACAGTTACCTACCTGTCACACCTATAATCCTATTTATAATCCTATTGGTTTATCTTCAGTCCTTCAGGAAAGTGCATGATTTTCTTTGCCTTTATTTTTTATTGGTAGTTGAGGAAATACTTTGTTTATGCAAGCCTCGAGCTAATCTCACTCTCAACACCTGCATTAAAATGGATTAATTTCATAAAAGGGAAGCAAGAATATAATCTTTGTCTGCTACAATTAGCTTCCAAAAGACATTAGAATACAGAATCAGACAAAGAACATCAAACTGAATCCCTAGCTATTTACTAGAATTCCAGTGTTGAATAAATTTCATTGACTTCTAAAGCACCCTTTTTTAGTTCTTTTCAAAGGCCATGATGTACTTTTCCCTGTTCCAAAAAAGGAGGGGACAGTTTTATTTGTTGTACTAGGTGTGAGTATTAGATGTTCTGCAGTTGATACTTTGATATCAGAGTTACAAATCGATAACTCCAATCCTCGACATGCTCTTTTGCTTGCTAGAGCAGAACTACGTCAGACTTAGGGAGAACAGATGGGCAGAACAAGCTCCAAGCTGAGCTCCCTCCACTAACCATTTTACAAATGGCATTCCAGGTCTCTCATTGTATCTGGGAAGAGCTTAGAAGGGGCTTAGATGGGGAATGTTCCTTATTCTCCATGTCTTCCCTGTGAAGCAAATAGATCATAAGCGTAACTGTGTTGTCTGGATTCCTCACCTGCATAAAAAGAAAAAATCATCTGTTGTCATTTGTGAATGAAGTTGAATATAGTTTGAAGACAGTAAAAGTGAAAAGCAGGAAAAATCAAGAAGGTGTTGGAAATCACCTTCTCCTGGAGTTCTTGGTTCAGGAGGAAGTGTGAATAATTTCAGCTCTCAAAAAGGAAGGAAGAGAACCAAAGAAAAAGTTGTTTGCAAAGGTTCTTGCCCAACAGCATGTAGGAACTTAGACAATAATGCCTGATATCAAGAGAGAGTGGCTTAAATTAACAAGACTGATGTGATTATATGGTACACAGTGTTACACTGCATTAAATATTGGGCACAGTTACTTCTTATCTTTGTGGAAGCACAGTTGCTTGAACCCAAGAGGATTTGTGTCCATATCCTTTGTCAAATCTCTGCTTACTGTCTGGTTTTTTTGTGTGTTTCTTCTAAACCAAAGGTCAGCTGGGCATCTTCATTTTTATGTTTCAAAGGATCAAAAGTATGAAGAAAACTCTGAACTATCGAGTGACTTGAAAGACAGGTCTATGACAGTTCAACAAAGTCAATAAAGACTTTGAAAATAAGCAGCCTGCATTAATGCTTAGCATCACTGAACTGCTGGCTCTTGAGCACGAAAGGATTAATCAGCTTTTATTCTCACAGAAGAAGCATTGATTAAGGTTGGGTTTGGATTTTTTTTTTTTTTTCATAAGAGGCATTTTTGGTTTACTGCCAGCACAAGCAAAATTGCACAGATAGACAAATTGCACTGGGATGGTATCTATAACCTGTGGGGGGAGAGGCTGCTTGCAGCATACATTTTTATAACATGCTATAAAAGAAATGTGATTTGCACTTGCTGACACTGAACTCCTTTATCACAGCCAACCAAGTATTACAAAGCAAGTCATAGAGTGTGCTTTTGTGTATTACAGAGAATTTATATATACTTTCTTAGGTTTTATCTAATCTGGGAATTTAAATTGATAGGATGTGTGGTTGGAACCACCCATACACTCAGATTGCAAACATCTAGGGCTTTCTTTTCATTTTTCTAGTTGCGTTGGTCCATTCGATGTATTCTGTATGTGAGATTTAGAAATACTGGCTTTTGAGAAAAATATAGTAGTAAATATTGTTGTCACAACTTTTCTCTTCGGGATTTTCAGAGAAGAAGCTGTTGCTTTAGGAGCGATAGTATGAAAGGAGTCTTCTTCTAAATTGTATGCATTTTATCATGTTTTTCTGTTTGCTTCCTGTGCTGATTCTCTAGTGGAGATGGGTAGACATTTCATTTATTTTATGCTTCTATTTGCAGTTCCTTATCATTTCTGGTTTTGATTTATAGTGTTGTCTTGATGTAATTCAGGAAGGCATAGCTGCTGTAAACAGTTTCAGGTGGTTGATTGACTCTGGGCAAAGACATGTCATGTTCAAAATGTTTCTCTTTGTGATGACTTGAATAGCCATTTAAATTTTACAAACTATGACCTGTGATTGCAACCACATGGACTGGCAAATAATATAGTATTGAGTATACAGATTTCCTATGAGGTGCCTCTGGTCTACCACTGTATTTAATATGATTTCTTTTTAAGAATGCATTTTCTGTTGTTTAGTAGTCATTAATGTACTTTCTGCTAATGCTAGTGGATTTTCTCATGGATATGCAAGTAGGCATTTCTCTGTAGATTGGGTCAAACCAACAAATGTATATGAATCCCTACATGAGATGGTCAGATACATTTTCCTCCCCAGAAATCACCTGACTGTGAAAATAATATAGTCAGTGAAAGTTTTTTTAATTATTATTATCAAAACACCCCAATTAACATGTGTGAGGAAACAACCATCTAAAGTGAATACAGAGGCAAGACTTAAGGTTGCTGAGCCAGAAAATTGTGGCATGAAAGGTCAATGAGAAACGTCAATTCAAGGCTTATGCAAAGAAAAAAGAGGAAAAAAACCCAATTTTTTTTAAGCCACCAGTATTTCATGGAAACAACATAAAGAGAACTAAATTTATTTACTTTTTGTTGATTTCTTCTGGTTGAGGTCTTAATTCCCATGGACTCTTTTGAGTAGTTTAAGCTTTTTAGTATCTCACTGCTCCACAGGAATAAATTAAAACCTCTGACTGTCTAAAGCGAGATGGAGTTGTCCATGGGTCTTACGATTCTGTGCTTCCTGTTTGCTGGTGTGTTCCATGTGATAATAGCCTCCACACCTGCACACTTCTTTGGACCACATTCCCATTTCCAGTTAGAGTAGGAGATCTTATACATGTTCAGTAGTAGCAGTCTGTGTTGGTTTTACACAGCCTGGTTCTTGGTAGTGGGGGACCACAGAGGTGGCATCTGTGAGAAGCTTCCAGAAGCTTCCACCATGTCCAGCAGAGCCAATCCCTAACAGCTCTGAGGGTGGGCGTGCCACTGGCCAAGGCTGGGCCAATTAGAAATGGTGGTAACGCTTCTATGATAACATATTTAAGGAAGAAATCAGAACAAAGTTGGTGGCACATTTTTAATTACAGCCAGAGTAGGGCTGAGAACTTGTGAGCAGAGCAACAATGGACACACCAAGGTCAGTGGAGAAGGAGGGGGAGGAGGTGTTTCAGGCTCCAGAGCTGATATTCCTCTGCAGGCCGTGGTGTAGCCCATGATGAAGCAGCTGTGCCCCTGCAGCCCATGGGGATCCATGGAGGACACAGAGATCCACCCGCAGCCCGCGGGGGAGGGGCCCGTGCTGGAGCGGGTGGATGCCTGGAGGAGGCTGTGATCCAGTGGGAGACCCGTGGGGAGAGGGGCCCTGCTCCTAGGCTGGAGCAGCCTGTCCTTGGAGGACTGCACCCCATGGAGAGAGAGCCACGGCGCAGCAGTTTTGGGAGGACTGCGGGCCCATGGGAGGGGCTCACGCTGCAGCAGTTTTGGGAGGAGTGTCGGTCATGAGATGGAGCTACATGAGAGAAGTTCACTGAGAACTGTCTCCTATGGGAGGGACCCCACGGTACAGCAGGGGAACAACTTGTCTCCCTGAGCAGCGAGAGAAACCACGGGCGATGAACTGACCAAAACCCCATCCCTTGTCTCCATGTGCTGTCAGTGGGAAGGAGGGAGGTGTTTATTTAAGGGCTTATTTTACTTCTCGTTATCCTCCTCTGATTTTGTTAGTAGTAAGTTCACTTAACATCTCTAAGTTGAGCCTGGTTTGCCCTTGATGGTAATGGGTAAGTGCTTTCTCCCCATCCTTATCTCAATTCATGAACTTTTTGTTATATTTTCTCCCCTCTGTCTGGTTGCAGAGAGGAGTGAGTGGGAGGCTTTCATGGGTGCCTGGGTTTTGGCCAACATCAAACCACGACACAGTTCTACTCAGTGAAGGTGTCTGTTCAGTGCTCCAGTTCTTCTGGTGTAATGCCTCTTTCAGCACATCGAAATATCCTCTGACAGACCCTTTTGTCATTCATGGACTGAACTGGGAGACACCTGAGACTGTATGGTTATTCTACTCTGTTATTCAGCTTTGCTCATGTGGTTGTCATCTTCTTTATAGGGTCTGTCAGACACTACAACTACACCCAGCAATTGAGAGATGGAGAGCTGATGGAGGATGAAATGCATAAAGAACTGTGCATAAGCTGGTCATAATCTTGGGGGGAAGGAGAGTGGTGTCTGCTTTAAACAGGGAAATTCAAAGATAATCGAACCTGTGTTTCATGACTTATCCTTAAGCGTGGTTTGAGGACCAAAGTTTTTGTTGATGACTTGCAGGGCATACCCATGGAGACCAAGGTAATTTTAACAATAAGTTAAGTGGGTCCAGGATCAGCTCTTCAGTGAATAAATAATTTTACTTTCAAACAAAGTCTCAATGCTGAAAATATTCTAATGTCAAAGACTTGTATTCCTATCTTCTATTAATATTCATTAAGAACTGAAAGAAACACGTATTATGTTCCACTGGGATATGGCTTCTACTTTTTTTGTTCGTACTGCAATTTCTTTTAATATATTCTGAAAAGTCTTTGGTAACCTTTACACTCTTTACTTGTGTGCAAGCTTTTACACTTCTTTCTCCGCAGAAATCGCTGTCTGCTTCTGAACGTATTTCTGTTGTTCTGTGTTGTATTTCAGACCTCCTTTGTAGCTTGTTGAAACTGAGTGAATCTTCTGTTCATCTTGAATGAAAGCTGGTACAGAAAATTGGACACATTCACCAGGGTAATTGCATCTATTTGCAGTTCAGCTTTCAGTGGTTTTGTTGCAGCTAGAGAATTGAGATATGGCGACACTGTTAGACTTTTTGACGCAAAGCTGGGTAAGACTCAAGTATGATGCATTCCATTAATTTCTCATTCTGTGGGAAAGAGAAGACCTATAGAAAAGATACTTGTTTTCCCATCTACTGTTGTCTAGATTCACTGTCGTTTATTTCCATCTTCTGTGTTAGAATTTTGCCTGTGATTATGGTGTACTTATATTTGCTTTGAGTACTTGTAAATGATTTCCATTTAGGAAGATTATTATATACTAAGAAGTATATTGAAATGCCATCTTGACAACTGTCATTAATATACTTGGTAAATGTGGTGCTCAAGATAATTTATGGGTTGTTAAGTGTTTTAATTACAGGGCAATACCTAGAAATTACAGGGTAAATTTCTGATTTTCCAGAATTATTTTTATTTAGTCTTTGAAAATATTGGTTCCAATGTCTCTTAACTGATTGTAATTTCTCAAACGATTTTGTAACAAACAGGTGAATGCACAAATCATGAAGAAACCCCTTTTTCATACTCTGTTCTCATGGATTGCAAAAAGGACACTACCATATTTCTATGAAGATTTAAAGAAAAAAGGTATTTATGGTATTTACACCATCAGAAACAGATACACTTTTCAGGTTACTCTGGCAGTGGCAGGTCGTGTTTTGTAGGTGGAAAATTAGTTGTTGAAAAATTTAAATCTTCAAATATAGAGCAGTGATGAAATCTTAAGTAAAGATCACATTTTCAGCAGTATTTGCTGAAGTCAATGACAGAGATTACACAGGTTTTCAAGCAGATGGATAGCCCGAAATTTCAGGAGCAAATAAAAATGTATCATTTTTGACATAGAGCTCCAACCCAGACTTTGACTTGTATCTTTTAAAGGGTTGCTCTGAGAAGTCATATAAAGGACTTAATGAAGATCTCATAGTAGTGGTGGTACTCTGAAATTCTAAAATATCATAAGGAAAAAAATTCTACCTGCTCACAGCAAGGTATTTATTGTGGCAATAAGAGAAATTTGCATTAAACTGTTTGTAAGTCAATCAAGATGTTGACATTAATACGGTATAGGCTTTTTCGTATTGATTAAAGGAATGTTCAGTGACAAATGGCTCTTTAATCCACAAGCTGTTCAGAACTAGTGATAACACTGAAAGCCTTTGCAAGCCCTCACTACCAAGCCTCATTCTTAGTCTCCTTCTGGCCCAATCAGTCTTGTACTGTGAGCTACATGATGACAGAAATTTGCCAGAGGATAATGAGAGCTCACAGCTTGTTGACTGCAGCACTTTTGCAAGAGATGAGAGATCTATCTTATTCTTCCTCAAGCTGCAGAGAAGACTCCCCTGTGTGTTAAGAAACATGAAGAAGCCATATTACGCAGAAGACACATCCAGAGGCATCCCAATGCAGGAACAGGTCCAGGCTGTGAATCCCTAACACAGAACTAAGACCAGTCTAAGGGAGAGAAGGATTTCAGACATGCCTCTGTCTTTGTAAGCATCTAGGTATTAGGAGCATTGCTGAGACTTGCCTGAATTTTCACTCACCGAATAAAGGTCCAAAATCACTAAGTATGGGGTTTAAGGATTTAATTCCCAGTCAGATGCTTAAAACTTAGGTATGACAGCACAGAAATTACTTGTGAATTGAGATCTTAGACTTCTTGCGTTGTTCACAAAATTCCTGATAACTGCTTATTCTTATAGGTTTCTGTAAAAAAATAAGAATATTCAGTGCATGCTTAATATTACAACTTAAAAACACCAATTGTTGTGGAAGAAAATACACATGAAAATACATTTGGCATGTTCATTAATTTTACGTCCTAAAATCATTGATATATCTGATATATCTGGGATAATTTTGTAATTTTGTAAGGACGTACCATTATTTTGCCGAGGGAAAAAAACTTTCAGAACGTGAACCATGCCACAAATAACAGGCTTTAGCTGTGATTAGGATAGGCCTGATGGCTGAGGCCTAAAAGGGACATGAATCTCCTTCCCTCCCGAAGAAGGGGTTTGGAGCTTAGTATGAGCTTTGTAACTGACATTTGGCAGAGATAATGATAGGTAAATGTGGAGATTGCAGTGAGCCATTATGGAACATGTTTATTTTATAGATGTTAGGAATCTTTTGAGATTTGGTGTTATTATTTGGGACACATTTCTGTTTAAAAATGGAAGTGTGCTAAATAGGTGGTCAAAGACTGATAGTTAAAGATGTTCTATCACAAATGAAAGACTGAGTATACTGGTTGTGTTTAAATGTTCTTGAAGTTCATGACCACTCTGTCTTAGCAGCTTGCAACCCCAGGATCCTAAAACCATATCTTCAAGAAAGGAAAAAGGAATAGCTCTTCTTGGCCCCCTCCTGCCCTGCCCAAGGAGTCAGGACACCCATGCTGGCTCTGCCCAGGGCCCCCTTGTCCCGGCTGTTACTGGTCATGCCGGTGCCCAGCTGTGTTCCCTCACCTCACGGCTGTATTTTCTGAATCTCACTGGACTTTCTATAAAATGACATCTGTGTATAAGAGTTGGTAGTACTCATTGCCTTTTATAAGATTTAAGGAGAGAATGAAGAATTATTTATTTATTAAGCAAACAGAAATAAAATTTGTTAGAACCAAATGGTATATACAGAAAAACATAAAGCTTCCTGGTTATGACGGAACAGTTACGTGGCCTGTGCACTTTTTTTTAACAACATATAAACTTTTGTTAATATGTCTTCTGATTACTGCATCGAGGAAAGAATAGAGTAATTAAAGTAGGCAAAAGAAATCTTAATCAAAGAATACGACAGAAGAGGAGTGAGTGAAATGAAGTTTCCCACTCTGTTATGTGGTGCCTTTATCGCAGGGAATTAGTTAAATGAAAAAACTTAAATCAGAAAGGAAGCAACACCTAGCTGTGTGGGAGAATGTACATGAATCTCATTTTTAGTCTCCTGGGAATGACTGCAGTCATCTTAAGTAATGAAATTTTTGGGGTAAAGGAGTGGCAGTGCAAGTCAAAAAAGTAGGACATGAAATTTTTGAAGTTATTCAGCTGTTATTATGGGGAACTTGACAATGTGATTTACAGGAAATTTCAACATAAATTAAAAGAAGTTTAGCTCTGTAGATATCTGTATTATAGTGTGAAAATGGACAGAGTAGTTCTTTGTGTGTGTCAGTCTTGTATGACTGAAGAACAGAGCTTGGCATGCTGTTCATGGGAATGTGGGGCTGTGTTTGAAGAGAGCTATGGGAACCCTAACAAAAATTCAGTTCCTCCACACACTGCTTTAGGAGATCCAGGTTTAAAAGGATGAACATCCATGGAAGATATATGGATTATTTTGAGACTTGCATTGAAAAGGCTCTTTGGGGACTGCTTATAGATAGGAAACCTCTTCTGTATGTGCTATTACCAGGCAATGAGGAACTCATATAAAACTTGGGGGTGCTTTTGTTGTGGTGGACATTGCCACCACTCCTTCCTGGTTTGTTTTCTAGGGTTTTTTTTGTTTTGGTTTGGGTTTTTTTGTTTCTAAAGAGAACCTGTTTATCTGGTGTCTTTTGTCATATTTCTAAAATCACTTTATCAGCTCCATCCTGTTCTGTGGTACTGGGGCCTCCCTGTCCCAGTTAATGTGGGATTTTCCTGTTACTGCAGGATGCCTAGCAGTCAAATGAGTGGGTTGGTTTGTTGTGCTTTCTATCAGAGCCATCTGGGGACTTGCTGAAAAGGGAATGGTTGTGTTGGAGGAGTTATTGGCTGTATTCGTGTTCTTGTGTGTGTATGTGCCTCTCCAAGTGTAAGAACATTGTTTCGTGTCCACTGGAGATATTACCTGCTTTGATTGCTAAGCAAACACCTACTTATCTTGTATAGCAGTGATTTTACCTTGAAAACACATGCAACACTTCTTCAAAAAGAATTTCCTTCAATTGAAAAAAAAAGTGAAAAAAATACTTAGGAGATTTTTTTCGAGATGTTCACAATGCAGTTTCCATTAATTCTGAGTTGTCCAAACTAGTCAACATACAGCTGTTGCAAATTAACTTCCTTGTTGATACAATATGTTATGTAAAGCATTGAAATAAATTGCAAATGGATCAGATTTGGTTCTTTTGCTGTCAAGAAAAATAAAGTATCAGAAATTAAATGAGAGCCTGCTTTTCAGTTGCTGTTTTGAGAAGGATACAAAGAAGCTAAATTATAGTAGTATCTGAGTTCTTAAGTATGCTTCACATATTTAACTTGTTTTCTTTGCTTTTCACCATCTATTGATAAATGTGATTAGGTTTTGGGGGTTTTTTTGTGAACTAGCAAAACTTGCCATGTTGAGAACATGGTCTCTAACTAACGACTAGAACAGCTAGCACCAAAAAGGAGAAATAGTGTCTCATAAATGCTTTTTTTTTATTCTTTGCATAGTGGAGACCTAGTCTAAACACTTGTATTGATTTGGTTTAGTTTGCAGTTACACATTTCTCTTAAGAAGCATTCCTTGGCTATTCTGTTGTCTTACTGATATGTTTTAAAAATGCTGTCAGTAAACTGCTCTGGGAAATTCTACCTTATTTATTAAGAACATCATAATACAGCAGTTTACAAACCTACTTTTGTTGTGAAGGCATAGGTGTCCTGAAGAGGCTGTGGAATCTTCCTCCTTGGAGACAGTTAAAATCCATGTGGATGTGGTCCTCAACAACTGGTTCTGTGTGCCCCTGCTTGAGACGGAGTTTGGACCAGATGACCTCTAGAGGTCCCTTCCAGCCTCAGTCATTTTGTGATTCCATGATTCCATTCAGGTGCCCCATTGTCCTGGGCTTGATTTAGACAAGCAAATCAGCTATGAAAATCAGCCGCCCAAACTAGGACAAAATTACTGAATGTAAACCATTTGGGAGCAAGCGATAAGATCTAAGTGTCTAAGGAAAAATTAGGAGTTAATTTCCTTAAAGGATTGGATTTGCATTGGCAGCTATCCCCTTTCTCTCTTGAGTGGGATAGTAGCCTGACTCGTGTAACAATATGCCACAAGACAGCATCTTGTCTCTTGAAGCCCTTTGATATCCAGGTTCTCAGCGGTTAAAAGCAGCTCCTAAATTTATTTTTGGTGTATACATGTAAGCATGAATGAAATGAAGATGTGTATTGTACCTGGAGAAAGGACTCTGTGCTTAAAGACATTAACTCTATTTTCTGATTGTCACTTGATCTAATAAAAGATATTACATCTCTTGCCCCCTGTGTAGTTCAGTAGCTTTCAGGGTCTCGACCTAGTTTCATAGTATTTGTTGTCAGTGAAGATATTTTCAGCTTTGCAGATGGCCTAAATTTCACTTGACCTACAACTGAGATGTGCAGTATCCAAACTGGTCCAAATCTACTGTGCTGCAAAGAGGTTCAAATCAGTGTTGATTATATACTTATGAAGACAAAAGTTCTTTAAAAAGCAATATATTCAGCAATGCTTGGCATGATCACCATCCATTTTTATCGTAAGATTAGTATTGCCACCTTACAGTGTCACTGAATGTGCTATGGTTTTATTATTTCAGTTAGCTAATAATCAGACTGAATAATGGTAGAAGTAGCAGCACTGCATTTTTTCTTGTTAATCTTGTTTTTCAACTGTGTTTTGTTCAATAATGAAATAATTGATCAATAAAGAACAATTGCTCTTTTCTCAACATCTTTGTTTGGCATATGTTTCTGTACTAGAAATCTTGTAAGACTACATGTAGTGAGCACTTGCCATATTTGTTTCACATTTGTTATGCCATGGAATGAAAACTAATCACAGATAGAGCTTTTAACCTGGACATTTCAAGATTACCTCACAACTATTTTTACTGCCAGTGTTCTGGTCACATGTATCTCAAAAATTATTATAGTACTTTGTTTCTTTGTCTTTTAATTTCCTTCAGAGGGGAAAATACAAGATCTTTGAAATTGAACATGGTATCATCTTCGTAAACTCAGCAATTAATATATTATTCAGATGTTTAATTAAAATTAACTTCACCAACAAACAAAAAATAAAAAATAATAACCCAGCCAGCCAAACAAACAAACAACCCCCCTAGAGGAGCACATTGCAAGGACAAGTACTAGAGTAAAATCTGAAATGTTTTCATTGAATTACCAAGTTTTATATTTTCTTTCTCAGGAAAAAAACTTTCCCAAATTCTGTGTTTCCACATCTTCTGCAGGGAATCATGTATTTTGATGTATGTTCTGGTTAAATGTCAAAAAACTTAGAAGATGTGTTCACCTTTTTTAAGCTTTCATTGGATCATACCAAGGTCTCTAGTGCAGCCTGCTGCTCAAGGCAGGGTAAGCAGTGAGATTGGACCAGGCTGCTCAGGGCTTTATCTTGTGAATTTCCAAGGCTGGAGGCTGTACAACCTCTCTGCGCACCTTGCTACATTGCATGGCTGTCCTTGAGATGGAAAAGCTTTTCCTACATTCAGTCCAAATCTCTCATTTTAATTTGTGTCTCTGTCCCTTGTCCTACCAGCATACATGGCAGAAGGGTCTGGCTGCATCTTCTTGTTAAACTCCTCATAGGTGTTCAGAAGCTGATTTTAGATTTTCTCTTCAACCTTTTCCAGAAATGGTGAATTTAGTATATATTTTTAATAAAGACATCATTATGACTTTATTGCTTATATTTTATTATTATTGCTTCCATAAATGTGTGCTGATAATATCATTTCACTGTCTCTTTAGAAGAATACTAATAGGAATATAAAATTAAAATGAAGTAATTGTTCCGTCTTCCCTAGATGAGCTCATTTAATACTTTCTCTTCTGTCTGTTATGTAAGGCACAAACCCAAAAATTGCCTCCAGGTAATTTCTGTTTAAAAATTGACTCAGCTAGATAAGGGCACCACATCTTTGACCAGGCAGCAAAATATGTCCTTTCATTAGAAAACCAGATCTTGGTTTACTTGCTAGCCACGCTGCAGCTGTACTGTCTCAAAAGACTAATGAGCAGATGGTGGATTCTTCAATAAATACAGTGTCCTGTCTGAATTATTCCTTGTCCAAAGCCAGTCCAAACCAATTTATCTGTCAAGAATTAAGAGGCAGCTTGCCTGCAACAACGGAAGTTAACTACAACAGGTGTATTTGAGAGGCAGTGAAATCAAGGTCTGTGGCTGGAGTTGAAAGGTGTGGGTTAAAGCAGAGGCTGTGGGACACAGCCATGCAATTGACAGATTAATAGAAAGTTGCTTCAACCAGCCTTGCTGTCCAGAATGAGCTGGAGAGCTGTCTGTAGGACACAGGGATACTGAGTTGGTGCTGTCCTTGTTTTTAAAGAGGAAAACACATAATTTGTTTTTAATTAAATGCCATGAAAAGACAGAGACTCTCCAGAACTTATGTTATCATTGTATCGAAGAATTAGGAGGGAAGAAGTATGTGATTTCAAAATATGAACTCCTGCATCTTTTTAAAAGTAAGTTGTACTCTTTTTATACCTGTCTGTTTGAAGACATGATTTTTAGCTACTATTTTTCTTTGCATCTCATTTCTGTTCAAATTATCATAATAGATGAAATAATCAGCAGTGTAGAATCACTGCAGAAAGCTTGTTGCTATATCTGGCAGTGTTTCAGGTTATGTTTCTGTGTTGCCATGTGGATAGCACACTGTGATCATTGTTACTATGTTACATTTAAAACTGTTTTATACTGACAGGCAAGACCGGTTTCACTCCATAATTATAATTTTTGTCTGTTCTCCTTTCGTGAGTGATGTGACACAGGGAGAGTTTCTGTAGCCAAAAAAGGTTGTGATCTTTATTGAAACCAGTCATACTCTGGGAAGTGAGAGGTATAACAATGACATATAATAAACAGTTGTTATAGTTCTGGATATGAAGTCTGGCATAAAACTTACGTCTAATGCACCTGCGTTTCCAAGGATATTTTTGTATTTGTAGATGAAACTGCATTGGTAATGGAGATTGCAAGTAGGAATAAAAATTTTAAAATTAAGAAGTAAAATTATGATGGAAGCTGCTTCACCAGTTTTTTTTCCTCATTAAGTGGAATCCAAAATATGTGTTTGAGAAAAGCTGAGCACATGACTGTGGAACAGAAGCAAATTCCACTGACAGGCTGTGATATGTAACAGAAAAATGTTTGTGGTCAGCTACAATCAGCAAAAATAATTCTCCATCAACCTAATGTTGTATTAACCTTACAGAAAGGACTGCCTTGAGGAAAGTGAAGAATGTTGGTTGGTGAGTGGCTCTCTTGATATCCTATTTTCCTCTGTGACACACTGACTGAGCACACTATTCTGATTCAGATGTTAATTTATGGAAATGGATAATACAATGTATCTGATTGCTTAATTATGCATCCTGGGGATTCATTCAGAATCCTTATGATACATCTTGACCTTTCAAAGGCA
The DNA here is from genome assembly GCA_013398015.1 of Oreocharis arfaki. Taxonomy (NCBI): domain Eukaryota; kingdom Metazoa; phylum Chordata; class Aves; order Passeriformes; family Paramythiidae; genus Oreocharis; species Oreocharis arfaki. Next base: position 577,978 of record VZRR01000320.1, read on the forward strand.
GACCTCACAATTTGCAACTTTTATTGGGGTTTAATCAACTGGACAATACTTCCCACATCTTTTTCTGATGAGGGAAGTGACCCCTGTCTCTGACACCTTTGTTATGTACTATAATCACTAATCTCTAATGCAAAAAGAAGTCATTCTTGCATAGCATTAGTGAATCCAAGAGCAAACAGAGTTAGCCCACCTTACTCTTTAATGCTGAAAACGATGCTACGAAGGTTTGGTATTGAGGGGCTTGCAGTGTGCTGCCAAAAATGTGCTACAAAGGCCAAATGAAACTAGCAGTGAGTACAGGAAGCTGTACATTGCACAGTGTAATAAATGACATGGAGGAAGTGGATTTGTAATTCCCATTTGGACTGTTTCATTATATAAAAACAAGCTGTTTCTAGTGGAACTAAAAAAACTTACTGAAAATTGAAGAAAGGGCTCTTTACTGCACCAGCTGCAATTAACATGCATAATTGATTGCCTAGAGGTGTGAATGAAGAAAAAATATGACAGACCAAAAAAACTAACCAATATTTCATATGTATGATATGAATGTCTTGAGTTTTAATGGTAAATATGAAGCTGTTAGAATATAAATCCTTATGTCATCCTCCAGGGTATAACAGCAAGTCTCTATATTTGAATCTGGGAGCAACCCTCCCTTGGGTTTAGTTAACTACCCACCATGGAGTTTTTTCATTTCTTTCAGAAAACCTGAGCTTTTCTATTGCTTTCAGCCTGTATATCTGGATGGTGCACATCATCACCAGGGGATGCCTAACTAATTACGACTGACCAGTTAATAAGAAAGGTGACACTCTTGGCTGCCACTCCAAAACAGCAAAATAAATAACCCATGCAGAAATTACATGTCGTGCTTGCGTTCTGTGTTTCGAAACACTGAGGAAAATCCACGCTCTTGAAATCAAACATTTTTTACAGTTTTGGTATTCCATTACACTCCCACAAGTGTCTTAGTATAAACACCTTAAGTGAAGAACGTAATATGTCATCGCCCTAAGTGAAGATGAATATAAGAAGGGAAATAACTTCTGTTGACCATTAGAAAACCTTACAATACTAATAGTCTGGTGGAATTTCTGAGTCTATATAACTCACTGCCAAGAATTAAAACTTTCCCACACTGTCATTTTTCTTTTCCTTTTCTTATTTTTTTTTTACTGACACAGTAGAGCACTTTATGGTTGCAATTTTTTTCTTTAAGTAGAGATGTTAGGGAGAAAAAATGACCTTGTTAGAGCTAAAAATCTAGGAGAGGTAATATTCCACCAGAGGAGTTGACAGGACATACAGGAAGAGAACAAAAGCTTTTGATGGCATGGTGTTAATAGGCCAGTACATGGCAGTCATTTCTGCAAAGAGTTGGCATGAAATGCATTTGAATACACAAAAAAATGTTTGGCTGCAGACAGTATTTTAAATTCTTGCCACCTTCTACATATGCTGTACAATGGACGTGCTCTATGATGTATTGAGTGCATCTGAGAGCTACTGCGCTGGGAAAAATGTAATCTTTGCAATAGGGGATAGACAGGACACAGAGCAGAGTTTTCTTTTTAAATAGCTTTAATTCAGATCTTTGATATTCTATTGTTGGGTAGCTCTGGATTTGTATTTTAAAGACATTATTGGCTGCCAGATTTTGTGAAACTTATGGCAATTTTACGGTAGCACATTACATGATGAAAAGTAAGTACGTGAGCAAATATATATTTTTCTTTCTTTGGTTTTAATTTCCTTGCCTGGACTGTCTTCTCAAATGGAACTGGTAGTGGATAACACTATGAAGGAAGACCTACATATCCTAGATTTTGTTAAAAAATACCAGCTCACAACTGATTAAAGTTTAAAATGAAAAAGAATGTTTACTTAATTAGTGATCTAATCTAAATGACTGAAGACACCATCAGAGCATGCAAATGCACTTAGTCACAAAATATGCAAAATGCAAATAGAGTCACAGACTGTAGTGAGGTGGGAGAGTGAATAGACACTGTTCCCCCTCAAAGAAGAGAGACTAATAGCACCCGCTGTCTCAAACCTGTTTCTGAGATCACTTTGTGCTGATTAGTCTGAGGCTACTGTGCTGCACCCAGTAGCTGACTAGTCAGGGTGAGATTTTGACCTAATTTATCAGTTACCTCTACAATTGTTTAATTTCACGTTGGAAAGATTTTAATAGCACAACAGCGGTCTGAATAATAGTGAACCATCAAGCCTTTTGTTTACAGACACATTTGTGTGAAACATTTTGCATGACAGGTTTCAGATTGTGACAATTACACTGGATCAGAGAAAAGAGCATCAAGTAATGCCAGTGCTTGTAATGAAGAATGCTCTGACCTGGTGGAAGCACCCTGATTGAACATGTCATGTTGTATTTCATATGAGAGCTAAACAGAAAAAAAAAAAAGAAAGGTCTATGAAATGTTGTCTCTTACCACAATTTTGAGCCAAAACCACATGGTAGTTGTTTCTCAATACTGTTTCATTTTACATAAACCATGGCAGGTATGAAGATGGTTACTGAAAGGCGGCAGGTAATCACTCGCTGTGCTAAGGCTGCCCAGTGCCAGAACTGGTACATGGGTCCCTCCTGTTCTTCTGGGCCTTTTGCTGCTGTTCCTGCCTTCTCATTAGAGCAGAGATTCACTGTTGTGCTGGACATTAACTGCTAATGACTTTGCCTAATGTTTCTCTTGTCTTTGTAACACTTCCTCTTAGCTGGTTTCCATTTACCAGGTTCACTGAGGGGGCTCTTGTGTCAAGATCCAGTAGATATGCCTCATATATTTTCTGTCTCACGTTCTGATGCAAAAAACCTTCTGGTTGGTAATTACTTGCTTTTATTTGTTGAAGGACTAAGCTTTTCTGCCCGGCATCGAGATCTTCTCATAGCAATTTGTAGTTAATTTTAGATGTTGATTTAATCTCTAATGTTTGATCTACAGCTCTCATAACTGCTTCTTTTCAGTGACATTATGTTTGTGATTTAAAGTTTATGTTTAAAAAAAGCAGATGTTTTGTGTATCTTTGCTTTCAGCTTCTCCTGTCTGTCACTTCCTATTGAGCACTTCCTTTCATCTTACGCATTTCTGTCGAGACAGATAAATTCCTATGGTTACTTGCTCTTTTGCTTTCTTCTTGACGTGTGGTTTTCTTGGAGAAACTGATTCTGAATAGTGCCTGCTGCACAGCTTTTATGTTGTGACAGTGGTGCTATCCCACTTATGGCAGCACCAAACACCAGTTAAGAATTTATTTTACCAGCCTGAGGTGTTGTTGTGGATTGCTGCAGAGCACTTCATATTTCTGTAAATGGCCTTAAGCAAACAGACATTTTTAGATGGAATTTTGAAGAGTACTGTTTAGTCTTTTTGTTCTTTTATTTTTGGCATTCTACTATTCCAGTGGTGTTCCAGTTAAAGATTTTCCTTTTGCAGAATTTTCTTTTATGACATCCCGTATTTCTTTGCTTATCCCTTTGGTTTTGCATATCTCTGTGTATATGCAGCCATAATTTTGGCAGCTGAAGTTAAGTCATTGCTGATTGCTGTATACTGTTTTTCACATCAGCCTTCACTGCTTTTGAGAGTGCCTTAGATATGCTCTTTTCGTTTGTTCTAGATTTTGCTTGAAGGATCCCATAGTAATGAGATTATTGTGGCTTCTACTGATGTGTATGTCCTAGTATGTGCTTACATTTTAGGCAAGTGGTCTGAGTCTTGCATTAGTAGAGAGATGCCTGGGCTGTTTTGCTGTTCTATCTGTTCTTGCTATCTGGCAAGTCACTGGTGGGTTTTTATGTGTTATTTTGAAGGCAAAAATTTGCCAAAGCAAAATGGGAAACTCAGCACAATTAGTGCTTAGTTTCTGTGATTGTGGTTTCCTAATGTTCTTTCCACCTGTCACTTCTGATTTAGCATTAAAGCCACCCATTAGAAGGAGTAAGCCATGCTCTGGTATCACCAGTGACACCTTAGAGCAATTGCAGTACCCATCATTGCTTGCAGTGCTCTTTTCACAGATCCCAGATCCGTTCTGTCTGAGCATAATGCCATGACTGACAACTCTGGGGAGATAGTCCTGAGTCTGGTAGGTGTTCCACTGATGAGCCATCTTCCGTGCGTTCTGTTAACATGGCTGCTGTGGTTTGACTAAGACATGTTTCTTCTTTAGCTTGAGACACTTGGTCATTTATTCTCTCTAATCTTAAGGTGTGAAGTTCATGTTTTTAATAGACTGCAATAGTAACATGTCATTCAATATCCAAAATATTTCTGCTTCTTAGTAATAGAAAAGCAAATATTGAAAGCATCAAAACAATAAATATATTCTCTGCAGCATCAGCAGGCTTTGGATCATGCCAAATAAACACATTAATTTTGCTGTTTAGCTTTGAGTTGTTAACACCCTGGTGCCAATCATGAAATGTGTTTAAAAATGGGTGGTACCACAGCTGGACACAAGAAACAGGAAAAGTAGCTGGGGCTTAGCACCATGATCAGAGGTGATACCATTGTTGCGCACGTAACGCTTGTCCTGCTGGTGACATCCAGCTTGTGGGCAGACACTGGGGTTGTTAATGCTTTTAGGGCTCCTGTTAGCCCTGGTTCAGGTGGGTGATTTGGTGAGGACTGTCATTTGGTAGGAGGCTTTTGTAGCATCAGGGCATATCACCATGTAGCAAACAGTGATTTGCTACTCACCATTAATGATAATGGTGATTCACTTCAAAATACCTGATACTGACAGGAGGTTTATTCTTCAAAAAATGCTTTGCATGCAGTATGCAATGAACTTTGCACACCTGCTGCTCATACAAACTTATTTAAAGGAATACATCTGCTGTACAAACGAGTTGTCTCATACTTCTATTAGTTGTATACCAAATCATTGACTTTGTAGATTGTTTGGGATACTATGTCAAGACCAAAGGCACAGTAGAAATGAGCTGTTTCTGCTGTACATGACATTCCCTATTGAAGAGACTGCTAAATTGCAATATAGATCTTGAAATTTAACCTCAGATTTTTCTGTAAGAAAAAGTAAAAGATGGTTTTGGCCGAATAATTTCTCCTATATCTGTGTACTGATAGGTCAGATCTGCTACAGGATTTACGTAGATCATTAGTGATTCATAAGTAAGAGGTACCTGAAAAGTGATAAGAGGTACCTGAAACAGAAAAGTGATGAAAGCTAGAATGTGCTGGCAATTCCTAACTCCATGTTGAAAATCATATTGCTAGTTACCTAAAAACTGATCTTTGTCTCACTCTGATGCCTTTTTTTTGTGCGATTAAACAAAAAAGTGAGTACAAACAAGTAGAGACCAATGGCACAAGAGATGAAAAAAACCAAACCAAAATCGTTATGTTTTCAGCTTGGTTATGATATAAGACAACTAAGTAATTAATTTTATTTTCATATCAGAGGCATGACTGGCTGTTCTACTGCCAAAAAAATGTGAATTTTTACTAGTTTCTTCTCTGGGAATACAATTAAGAACTACCCTATATAATCAAATCGCATACTATATATGATTCTTCTTTTTTTCTGTTACTAATTGAGTTATATTAAGCATAGCATTAGATAAACTTTCTTACAAAGAAGACTTATACTTTTCTTCCGGCAATGTTTCATTCTCCTCTCATGTTCACTTGAAAGCCTGTCATCTGAAATCATTCTGTGCTTCAGGTTCTAGGAATCAGATGAAAGTGAAGAGTGCTTTCATGCCCCACAGATTTTAATCCCGCACTATTCTGACTCAGTTATTTTAACTGAAGTCTTATAATTTCACTGTTAGAGAAGTTGCATAAAAATTTTATAAAGGAGAACAAAATTAGTTTTCTATTTATTTTTTTATTTTCTTTGAACAAGTGGTTGCCTTTGCAGAATGAATATTTCCAGGAAATGAAATCTCTGTGCAGTGAACTTCAAAGCTACGCTGAGTGTATTTATGTATATCTGTAAGAACAGTCATCTTCACAAACATCCCACCATGTAGCATCATTAAATTGACAGCTTCCACTAAACAGTAGCCAGCTGAATGCCACTGTAGGAGACTATTAATCAGAACGTGTTTTCATAATTATCTGGAAGATAAGGAGGAAGGAGCTCACACAGTCGCTGTGCCACACTGCTAGACAGTTTTTGCTTGCTCAGTGTAACAAATGGGGCTGATTGCTCTGCACAGCAGTGGATAACCAAAGTTCTGGATTTCATCACTGTAATACTGGCAGGAAGATCAGTAACATGGAACAATGAAATTTGCCAACACCTGCTACAGATATCGTTACTATTTCCTTTCCCTGCATAGATTTTTATGTATTTATTTAATTTTTGTTGTGGATTAACTTAGATGCGCTTTGTGTATGTATCATATTCCGCTGGAAAGTTTTAGGTATATGGAACTTGAGTAAGAATGTGAATGTCAACACCGTAAGGAACTCGTAAAGAAGTAAATGCCAAGTAGTAAAAATATTAATAAGGAAATGTGCTGTGTGGTAAGCATAAAAACATCCTCTTGAGTTTAAGAATTCTACCATCAAGTACGAAAAACCCTATATAGTGATAGGACAATGTAGAAATTGCTTCCAACTTGATGTTGAATAAAAAGCTTGTGATACAGCCTAAAAAACTTGAAATATTTCACTGAATATCTATGACATCTTTTTAAAGTTGATGGTTTGAACTCTCATAAAGGTGGACAATAGGGAATTCTGTTTGAACACAAGGGCATCAGAGAATATTGGGGAGACAATAGAGAGTGATGGAATATTTGGTATTAACCACTTTAAAGAGATTCAGAGGCACTGGAATTAATTTTATATCTTGCTGTTTAAAAAGAAAAAAAAAAAGCCACAGTAAGACCAAACCCTTTTAAATAAAGAGTGAGATGGTAATAATTTAATAAAACTCCTGAGATTTTCTACCTTGATTATTATCAGACACCTTTTTGGGATCACCTAAAAACATTTTTCCAGATTTTGGGCAAAATGACCTTTCAGAAGGTTACAAGGCAAAAGCTGTAGTGAAAGATAAAGAATTTAATTCCTTCTAAAGAGAGACACTGAACAGTTTGTCTTTCAGAGTACAAAACAGTAAATTTGAAATGGATTATACGAGGGGAGCTAGAGAAATTGTATCAGCTTCTCTGACACTGATACTGAACTAGGTTTAATGTGAAACGAGAGTTGCATTAGAAACAAAGCCAGTAAGGCTATTGATAGGTAAGTGATAAAAGAGTTTCCTGACTAAAATGCATTAAATGAAGGAACTAAAACTGAAATATTTTTGTGGTATGAGATACAAAGTGAATAGATTAATATTAAGGATACACTAAACAGAAGATGAACATGTCATCTAAAGGATTAATTTATGAATTTCATTACCCAAATAAAGTGCAGTATCTTGAGAAGAAACAGAGATTATCTGAAATATTAAGATGGGATGGGGTTGAGACGTGTGTCTTTTTCTTATCTTACTACAATTATTTCATAGAAAGTTCATTTCAATGCCAAATGTCCTATTTAACAAGAATTTCTCAGTGTTAAGCTTTACAGTGTTTAATGATTGCTATCCTGCTTTATTTTTATTGTATAGATATTTCTGTTACCATATCCTCAAATCAACAAACCTTTGTCTTGTCTAGAATTGTTAAATTAGTCTTATTTTTTTTTATAAAGCAAGTTTCAGTCTTTTATTTAGGTTTGAAATTCTACCAGTTCAATTTTTATGTTGTACCAGATATCTATAACTAAGCAATCATTTATATAATGTTTCATTATATAAAAGAACTTTTTATTACATCTTGTGCCATTTGATTTAAAATTGCATTACATGATGTCCAGACACAGCTTATTGCTGTGTTCTTGATTTCAATATCTATGAACAGTGCTATGATCAATGAAGTGCATGTTTCATGGTATCATCTTCACACCCTACTAAACCCTTTCTCTCGTAGCATGTGACCTTTTTGCTACATGCATTTGGGACAGGCAAATGGGATGGGGCACACATTCCAATATACTTCATAGAAATATCTGATTAGCCAGTCTGATGATGTCCTCATTCCCCTTCGTGGAGACATTTTTGAGGCCTTTCAACTGGCAGGAAATTTTCAGTGAGGAAAATTGGCTGTCTCTTACCACATGCAGCGTAAGCAGGCTGGGTGCACAGATGCTTATTTTGCAAGGCATTTCCCTTAGACTTGAAATAGTCAGTAATGGTTAAAAAAATGCACAAAGAGGGAAGAAAAAAGAGAGGAAAAGAAAAAAAGATCAAGCTTCTGAATTTTTTTTGTTCATTTATGAATAAGAAACACAGCAGAGCTTGTGTGAATGCAAATTACTATGGTCAGCTTCTTTTTGTGACTGCATTTTTCATCATATCTGTCATTTTTTCACAAAAAACCGTTGCAGTTTTTAATCTGCACTACTGGGGTTGTGAGATACAGATAAGTACACAGGGTATAAAAGGATCATTCAAACATTTTATCTCAAGGTTGACTGATTGCATTTTGGGAAGTCCTCTATGATGTGTTGAAATTAAATTGAAGCACGTTTTCTGTAGCTTGTGGTTCTTGCTCTTGCTTTGCTGCCTGTGGAAAAGGCTCGGTGTGTGCTGTACAAAGAGATGATCCCATTATTTATAGTTCTTGATCACTGCTAATGTGTGTCCTGAGTTGCAGTATTATGCTATTACCATCTTCATGAGCTGTGAAACCAGGTGGGGCAGTGCTTCTTTGCCTCCTCCCTCCGGGCTCGGTTCTGTTAATGGGAGCATTTGTGCCTTGCCAAAGGACTCATAGATAACGG